>JARACY010002331.1:0-44119 GCA_029255725.1 Scrobipalpa atriplicella | reverse complement strand
GTCGCAGTGATCTAGTTGAATAAGCGATTTGATTGAATGACTATAGCTCGTTAATTGAATGACGGCATTTAATTAAATCACTAAAGGACAACTCGAACTCGAATGGGATATAGCCGACTTCTAAGGCGCGGCTCGAAGGGGGGGGGGGGGGGCAGCCCCCCCAAAAGTGGGGGTCTAGGGGACCGGAGCCCCCCGCAAAAAAAACAAAAAACCTCGTCATCCAGAAAGTTTTCTTTATAAGTCAGTAGGTTGTTGTTAGGTTGCTAGTGTCAACAACACGGAGGGAGCCGAGCGAGCGCAGCGAGCGTGCTACGGCAGCAGCCGGCGACCGTCCCAAAATACGCAAAAAAACCACGAAATTTTATAAAACGCGAGCGATTTTGGTTAGGTTAGGTTAGGTTAGAATCACCTGACTGATTTTACGTCCGCCCTGTTCAAAGGGCTATGTTTCAATCAGCTAACTAGTTGGACGTTGAGTGACGCTTGTTCAATCAACGATCGACCTAGTATTCATTTGAATGCAGCCATTCAATGAACGAGCTAGTCATTCAATCAAATAGCAGATTTAACCAAATCACTGCGACATATACATCTTAGTTTATTTCGTGCCTCAAATAACGAGAGATCTCTATTATGAAACCATTTACAATGAAGGCGAGAACACAGAAGCAGGAGTTCGATACCTCTATTGAGTACGATTCTTACACAGCACAAACAAATCCAACTTTTTATCTATTATAGATGTATTATCTATTAATCTGCACGCTGATGCAGATTTTTGCGGTCCTACCTGCGCAAAATATTTATTTTTTTGTTCGACTACTTACAAGGAGTTGGGTATATCTGCGATGCCTGCGCCTGCACTTTCATTGGGAATGGCACTATATTATACTAAACTGTAAAATGGATAGTCACCTGAAGTTTATAACTGATCGTCTCTGACACACTTATGGATGCCGTTATCCTTCTCCCCTCGTGGGTTCATGCGCACGACGTTGCCGTTCGTCAGCGACTCGCCATCCGCCGAAATATCTGCAAAAATGTTAAAATGTCAGGTACATAGAATAAGTGACAAATCTACAGTACAGTGACATCGACTTTTTTATTTTATTTATTGTTTAATATAAATACAGCAGGATACAACTTAACTGCTAAGCATTGCCCCACAAAGCTGTTTGAGTGTGAGACTTATCTGTTCATCTGTTCGGGCGGCATATTAAGAACTAAAATTTGGGTAGCAGTGACTGAAGAAATTTCAAGTGGAGACGTGACAACTGAACATAAATCTTAGTGGCACTGTACCAAGGTTAATTTTCATTAGAAATGTTGTTAATTCTGACTCTAAGCACAAGGTTAAGGATGACAGTAGTAGACTCGAGGTAGACACAATGTCGTAAGGAGGTATAACGGAATTAACGGGGTATTATAATAGAACACTGGAAATAATAATCGGTAATATTAACCGTTGTACAGTTAAAATGGAACCGTCTGAAACAAACAGTTGTTTTAACTGAAGGAACGGTAATTTAACAGAGTAGGTACCTACCCTTAAGCGAATTTGGTCAGTACATTCACAGCTACTGTTGTATACTAAGTCTTAGTAGTTACTATTGTTTCGCAACAGTTTTGGGTACTGCGTGTGCGTGTTCTGTTGAAAACAGTAGATGGAACAGTCATTCAGTAAAAATAACTGTTTGTTTTAGTTGGCTCTATTTTAACTGCGCAAATCGGTTAATATTACCGATTATTTTTTCAGTTAAGATGAATGTTATTTATTTATTTTACAGTTTATTGTACAAAATAAAATACAAAGGACATAAACATAGAAAAACAAAGACACAACAGGTAGGTACAGCTTACCTCTCCTTAATGAAATATTATGCAAAATATTTTTATATTAATAAAATACCATTATGATGAAACGACAATCCAAAGGTCGCAGGTTCAAACCCTGCCAGCGACGAAATTTTAATTTCTTACTTCTTATATTTATGAAATACCATTATACCATTAATTCTAATTTACTCTACTTGACAAACAACAAACAAACAAATCTTTCTGAAATGAAATTCATTGATTCGTATCTCAACGTTTGTTTTAAGTAACTGTTGATTCGTATGAAATTGACTTGCAAAATAGTTATCGATAGTTAAATTTCATGAATAACTGTGCTGCGAGATTTTGAACGGTAACTATTGAATAGTACAGAGACACTATCACAACTTCAGCATGCTGGCTGATTATTATCATAGCAAATTATTTTTACTTTGCTCGATTTTTTTTTATACGTATTGGAATAAAGTACAACGATCCATATAAAGTGTTTTATGACGTCATTGTAAAAAGCGAGCGCTGGTTTTTATAGGTCAGAAAAAAGGGATGAAATATGGCTTGTCTTTTCTTATTTTAGCGACGCTATTAAAGTAGCTCGAAGTTTTTTTTTTACTTTATAATTATAACTAGACTACACTCTCCTTTGTTTCGATGGAAATATTATACTTTTATTTTCACACGAGTGGTTGTGGTATTGTTTGTTTAAAATCTTATTGGGTAGGTGAGCTAAACCTAAACTTTTTCATAACCAAAGTCTAACTTGTATTAAAAAGTTTCTGTAAGCACTTAGGCTGAATACGTACACTAGCTATTACCCGCGACTTCGTCTGCGAATTTTTTTTTTTCTCTCCCTCGTCCAGCCGTGAATACCCATCGTCCCACAGCACAGCCCCTCTTGCGGGTCTGGTCCCAGCATCTTACTATTTTAGGTACAGACCCACGGTGCCCTTGAATATAGCACTGGTGGTGGTGAAAGTGAAAGTACCCCCTGTCCTTCACATACCACACCACACGGTCCTCCTATCCTACCCGTCACTCGCGTCCCTAGACAGTCCTCAAAGTAAAGAAGCGTGATGAAATGTTTTCTAAGTTTAGTTCAGGTAATACTAAACTAAATAAAAAAACCGGCTAAGTGCGAGTCGGTTCCCGCACGAAGGGTTCCGTACCATAATTTATAAAAATGGCAAATAAAATCGTATCTGTTGTCCGACTCGCACTAGGCCAGTTCTTAGCATTTGTTGTTATAGCGGCAACAGAAATAATTTAACTATCACCGTTCATGAGAAACACCCTCAGAAACATTATCTACGAAAACAAGCATAAAATCATGGTCGGATCCAGGATTTGTTTCTGGGGGGGGGGGGGATTATGTCTGGGGGGAACAAGTATGTACTGTGATGGAACCTCTACAGTACAAAAAACACTGTTCTGTAAATCCGCCCTTGCATAAAATAGATATTAAACTGCTGAAATCTTACCATTCAACGCCAGCGAGCGTGACTGCGGGCTCCGTCGTCTCGAATGTCATGCTCGGCTGATAGAGGACGCGAAGTGTTTCTGGCTCACTGCAAACAAACACATTTGTAAGCCAATTTCAGAAAGCTGTGAGGCG
This sequence comes from Scrobipalpa atriplicella, assembly GCA_029255725.1. NCBI lineage: Eukaryota > Metazoa > Arthropoda > Insecta > Lepidoptera > Gelechiidae > Scrobipalpa > Scrobipalpa atriplicella. Next base: position 40,674 of record JARACY010002331.1, on the reverse strand, counting down.
AGCGCAACGACAATGATATTATATCTTATTCCTTATTTGAAAAATACGTTTATCCCTCTGTTTCAGCGATTGCCCTAAAATGGCTGATTGCATTTACAGTACATACCCTGGGCAAAGTCATAGGCTAGATACAGAAAAACTCATTTTACTTGCGGGTGAATGCGTGGGGATAATGTCACATGCTCAAAATTATAGAGTACTGAACAAAGGTGAAAGTTGTATTGCCAGTTTTTATTCAGGTTAACCTAGAATTACCGTCTCTAAAAGTTATAAAAACATCCATTTATTACGATTTATATTTTTTCGATCCACTGCTTTGGTCAAGATGTCCGGAAATATGGCAAGAACGTTGAAATAAAAATTGTGAGGATTTGAGTCATGAATAGCAAATGCACTACCAAACCAAGTAACACAAATGCGTCGTAATGCGGCATCAGAGGTTGTGAAAAATCTATTGTGTAAAATGCAGTCCAGAGTGGTTTTGAAAATGGAATGAGGAAGTGGCCTTTCGTAGGAAATGGACGTTCGCGAGAAATGGACGTTTGGTGCCGGAATAGATGAAAGATTTTTTTATTAGTTTTCCCCACCCATAACAACTTCACAACTGGCCATGTTTTGTTGTTGTGAGGTTTGTACTGTGCTAGTTTTTTTAGGTGGGTATTAATATCATTAATAAATCCAGCCAAACAAATCCAATTTCACTAAATCTTTAAACCACGTCCCATATAAATGAAGGCTAAAGCCCGTTCCAGACCTTCCGATCCTACATCCTAAATGGGATGGTGTGACATCTCAAAAATGGCAAATCCCCAAAAAGAAACTATAGATTGGGCAATAAATCTGTGTTAAAAAAGAAATTTTGCATATTCAAATAAGGTAAGTAATGTGAATTTCATTGGAGTCTTTGAAATCTGCCACTACTGTTGCAAATTGTCAACATGATCTATCACAGACAAAATCTCACACTCAGCAGATACCGAAATGGTAACATTTTATCCGATTTAGTATGATCGGATCGGAAGGTCTGGAGCGGGCTGAATAGGTTTGAAACGGATCCAATCACCATTTTTACAAAATGAGAGCTCAGAGAGTGGTCATCCTGCGAGGTAAGCCCCACTCGGCGTTTATCCGTGCGATTTTATAAAAGTTTAGGACGTTACCACAATTTATCTTGCATCATATTGCTTCCATGCTGGACTGGGAGCGATAGAAAAACATAGAATGTGCCAGCTGCATCTTCTCCTGGGCATGCTGTAAAAACCAGCTAAGGGATTCGAGGGTTTCAGTATATTGTAATTTAGGCGATGGGCTGACAACCTGTCACTACACTACAGCAATATAAAGATCTATCTTAGAAATATCTTTGAAACTCGTCAGACGTGGTGGAACGACCTTTGTTTGGGTCGTTGACGCTCTGCCTACCCCATTAGGGATACAGGCGTGATAGTATGTATTTATGTATTAGCCATGCCTGAATTGAAAGATAAACAATAGTAGCAATTCGTAGTTACAAAATTCACTACTTAACTAATATAAGTCTATAGCTGTCATTTTCTATCATGAGAGAACAAAAAGGGACGGCAATATTTTAGTCAAGATTTCAACGAATTGATAGCATTGCCATATAAGTCGTGATTTTTGCAACTACGAATGGCTACCACTGTTTGTCCACCAGTGAGCAAAAGCTGCAGAGGAGCGGCGCGGCGCGGCATGGCGCGGCACGACGTGACAAATAAGTATTCTTTGTATGAGATGGGAAAAGGTTAGACCGCGCTAGAACAGCACTGCAGCGGCGCGACACGGCGCGGCAAAAACTGTCAAAATGACATGAAATGCAGTTGCCGCGCCGTGTCGCGCCGCTGGCAGTGCTGTTCTAGCGCGGTCTAATGATATTACTTATTACTAATATCCTTATTTTATTCTTGGTTATATTTATATTATTAAAGGCCAAGGAGTTCGGTACAAACTTAATAAGTAATAAACAGCACGAAACAGTGTTTTTAAATTAGCTAGAGATCGTGACTCTCCTTAAACCTACGTAATTTCATTAAACTGTCTGTCTCAACATCAACGTTGAGCCTAAACTGTTTGAAAGAGCTTAAACTTTCCGTAATCCCGTTTTTCACGTCGCCGAGGTCCATTCTAACCGGAATTCAGGAAAATTTCCACAGAATCTGGTAAACAAAATATTTTCAAGTCACGTTTTGTCAGTTTTCCAAGAAATTAAATGAAAATAAAATAATGTTATGATGAAATTACAACATTTTTACTTTACAAAAAGAAATGATATTTGAATATAGGTACCCAAATATCTAATCGCATTTGGAGCAGAAACGGAAATGATTTTTTTCTAAAAAGTCCATAACATCAGAAGGCTTTTCTCAGGAAGAGCAGAAAGTTTATTCTACGCAGAAATATACCTACTTTTTTTTCACACTCGTCTCAGTATGAAAAGATAAAAGATACGGAAATAAGATCATAAATTAATACAAAAGTTGTAGGTTTTATAAATTTTATATATGTTTTATAATTTCCATTATTTTGATTAAATTACCTAAAGATTCCGTCATAATTGGTTCCAATAGTAACTTTTCGTTTATCGATTTGACGTTTTTTTTTTACTCTGAGCCTGTTACCTAATCAGTTTTAATAAAAAAGTAGGTACCTAATATGTAATGATGATTTAAATTATAATGACTGAAATAAATGATTATTAAGTAATAGCAAAAAAAAACTATTTCTAATCACGTGTTCCTTTGACCACAATTCGTTCCACTATCAAAGCTTTCTAGTTGGAGAAATAAAAACGGGTTGCCCTGTTTCTATTTATATGTTCCTTTTTCCTTTTAAACCTACGATTTATGTATGCTAGTAGTTTTGTCACGTATTCCAACCATAAATCTACAGTGCTTAACTACAATACAATCCATGTTTCTATTTTCAATACAAACTACGAAACTACTTAGGAACATTCGAAGTACATTTTTTTTTTCAATGCACGCAAGTAAATAAGCCGTAGCCTATATTAGTCAGCATTATTGGGTTGATATACTTAGATAGATAAATAATCCGCATAAGCGCATCTGGTTTGAAGTCAAATTCGAGTGTTCAAATAAATTTTATCAAGTTAATTGTAAGTAATCAATCAATTAACTTGTTAAGAATAACGATTTTTAATAAATCTTATTCGGAATAATAAATTTTGTAAGTAGTTTTAGTTCTTAGTTTAGGCGTAATTTTGCCTGCTTAGTATTTCAGCAAAGTGGTACCTAAAGATACTTTGATGTTAACCTAAGGACTAATGTGTAATGTTATAATTCCAGTTACAACTGCCTCTGTGGTCTAGTGGTCTGAGCCTTGGGCTCACGATCCGGAGGTCCCGGGTTCGATTCGGGTTCGGGGAACACAAAGTTGATATTTGCCTATTTATCACTTTGTGAGATTTTCCCCAGTTTGGTTAAGACAATGCAGGTTGAATCCACCTGATTGTCTGGAAGAAAACAAATTCTGTGCTTCGGAGGGCACGTTAAGCCGTCGGTCCCGGTCACTGTTTCTGATAGTGGTCGTTACTGGTCGATGTAGCTCCACGTCCGTAGGAACTACCTTTAAAAACCCTACACGTGACCCCGGGCGGTGCTAAGAGTGCAACAAAAACCGGCTGCTGCACCTGTCCTCTGGATCTCGCAGCAAATAATAATAAGGCCATATAATAAATAAAATTCCAGTTACGTGATTGTGAAAACTAATGAAGCTCTTAATTGTTTTATAAACAGTATAGTATAGTAAGTTGTTACCTACAATTATATTTTTGATTAACCAGATGAAAGCCTTTTAATTACTGCCAATCTTTGGTCCACGCTTTATTATCTAACAACGACATTTTACGAAGTCCAGTGTTCTGTTCATTTAGCTAGAGGGTTCTATTGTATTTTATTAAAAACCCTATTACTGGAATGTTTTCGTTCGGTAGTCCGTGTGCCTGAACTAATTACTTTCATTCTATACATCATTTTGTTGGACAAAAGAAACAATACGTAATTATCGGAAATTAGAAACATAATACTATTTAAATAAATTCAAAGGGAAACTAAAAATAAAACACAACAAACAATTTTTTAACAGTAGTATAATTATTTAGTAGTATAATTCATTTCTTTACAACGCTACATCTTCTTCAACCTAAATATCTCAAAATGATCAAATGTTTACTTATACCTTGTTATGTACTTATACCTTAGTTTCAGATATTAGTAATAGGAGTAATTTTAATTATAGTTTATACATATGAGTCATTTCCATTATTCTGGATATAATATTTTCTTGTTAGAATATTTTTTCGAGACAGATTACAAGAATACTTTTCTTTAGCTTCAAATCGTATTCCGTAAGTATTAGGACTACGTATAATTTTACAAGATTCGTAAAGATAGTTAAAGGTATTTGTCAAAATTAATTTCAAACTTACTTCCATGCTGGACTGGGAGTGAGAGAAAAACATAGAATGTGCCAGCTGCATATCCTCCCGGGCATGCTGTAAAAGTCAGCTAAGGGATTCGAGGGATTCAGTATTGTAATTTAGGCGATGGGCTGACAACCTGTCACTACAGCAATATACAGATCCATCTGGAATAACCCTCAAAATTTGTCAGACGTGGCGGAACGACCTATGTTTAGGTTGTTTACGCTCTGCCTACCCCATTAGGGATAAAGGCGTGATTATATGTATGTATGTATGTAATTTCAAACTTCTGTAGCAGCAGCTGTTGAAGAGAAATGATTAATTTAGACCACGAATGAGTAGGAATATTTTATCGGATTGCGGCATGAGCTAAAATATTGATGTAAATCAAAAAGACTCGCGTATCCGAAATGGGTCAATAAAACGTATACCTATATACAGCGATATATTTCATTCATAGAGGTATACTGACCGGAAATAAAATCGATAAATAATAACGCAGCCCCTGTAGCATGCCACCGCGCGATTACAGATCGACTGAGATAATTGATCAGGCGGCAATATTTGGAACTAAAATTTGGCTATAGTTACACTGACAGCGATTGAAGCAATGACAACTATAGTGGCGACGTGACAGCTGTACAAAAAGCTCAGTCAGGGTGTATGAGTATATCGCATCTGTATCTGTCAAACTCCCATACAGTTTGACAGATAGATGTGATAAAATTGCTATCCAGGCCTTATCGCGGCTACATGCTACGGGGAAAATCGAGGTAGTCGTTTTTTTTCGGCCTATTTAACTCATTTTTTTTTTTTTGTTAAATAAAAATGTACTAAGTATACCAAAAGAAATGACAGACGACCTTTACTACGTTCTAAATTATTTCTATGTTATGCTTCTAAACGAATTCATATGATTTTTTAGATCATAAATAGACTTGACATAAAAAGATGAGGACAAAATGAATAACTGACTGAAGGTTATCGCAGCTAGTTGACTGAACTGAATCCCACCGTCACATAAAAGTAGAGAACTGGGAAAGTTCCCTGTAAACCAAAAGAATTTCTAATTTTCCGGCTCCAAAGAATCAAAAATACCCCTTGTATTCGAATGTAATTTATTCATTGTTATTATTTATTCAGTATCATTTTGAATGTTAAACTAGTTCTGAAGTTTATACTAGGTATTTACATTGGTTTTAGAATAAGGATTTCTAGAGCCATTAAGCTAACCTGACAACGATTTGTTGAGTTCCAGTTGTTTCTTCAAGTCGTTGGGTGTCGCGGTTTTGACGGCCCGGCACCAGCAGAGTACTAGCCTGAAGTAGATTCGGAACCTAAGTAAAAAAAAAAAACATTATTATTTGTGAATTTTGTAGTTTGCTCTCGGAGTCTATAGCTAGAAAGAGCTTAGATTGTCTTGAGTACTCAAAAGTATACCTAAGTGCCACGCACCACGAAGTAGTATGAAAAAGTAATTTCAGTTAAATTGGCTGAACAGGTAAACATTATGAGACGTTTTACCAAATAAAAACTAAAATATGATAAACAACAAATAAAAAAATATGATAAAATAGCACTAACAAGTGTAAAAAATACATATAAAAATAAAAACTATTAACCAACCAATACTACTCCAACCGGAAATACAAATACAAATTTAGGTACTGATTTAATAACGTTTTACACACTTCGTCCCTAACCCTTCATCAAAGATCAGGTTGCAGAACTAACTGACCCTTAAAAATAATCACTGGCCTGACCCTTCTGAATCCCTAAAGTTAAAATTATGTTTATTTTAAATGAAACCGGATCTGTAGGCTGTTAGGTCATACCTTGTTTTAACTAGTTAGGTACCTTATAGGATAGGGAGAATAGATAGGCATATTTTTAATACAGACGGTTAGATGTTGAAATATATTACCGATACATGATACAAATTAGCATTCATGGGCTTTCCAAATAATCCATTTCCATAGCTACTGAAAACCCTTTACAAACAGGGATAGGATCACCTTACCCTCCGATATTGCGTACCGATGCTATTGAGTGTGTCGCTATTTTGAACCGTCCGGGCCGAACTAGGTTGGGACTTTTTAATAACCTGTGGTAAATCCGACTTACCTCGATGACAACCTGTATTTTTTTTTATTAGGCAGCATACAGTCATGTACATCTACATAAGGTACTCCCGGCAGATAAGGCCCATCGTTTTCAAAGGCCCCGACGCCGAAACCCGGTTAAAATTCATTTCATGAAGTGTAGGACTGTAGGTAGCTATTTTCACTCTGAACAGATTTCTATTTTTAGATTTATTTTGATAAAAGTCCATGAAGATTTTTAGAGCTGAATGAACGTAAAATAGAATTTAATAACGATATTTTTCTATAACCTTTTTAGAAAATAATAATAAAATACTTACTTGTTTTATTATTTATTCAGTAGTATTTATATGAGCGGGTTGAACATGGAGTTGACTGGTGGTGGTAGACCAGCACAAAGTACGCATGGTACGGCAGCCAGCACAGAGCGAACACCAATACCACCAGTGAATATATGGATGGTTAGACGGATGGACGGATGGATGAACATACTTATTACTCATCCAGTAGTATATAAGCGGATTGAACATGGAGTTGGCCATGGCCAGCCAGTAGAAGCCCAGGTAGATGTGCTGCGAGAAGGGCGAGGAGGCCAGTGACTGGTGATGGTAAATCAGCACGAAGTACGCGTGATACGGCAGCCAGCACAGAGCGAACACCATCACCACCAGGACGAACATTCGCACCACCTGCATACAGAATAGAAACCGTTATGTCATATCAAGAGAAAAGCATAGTGGGGAAACCTGCCTATACTACATATTGCGAAGAAATTTATAGTCGACCAAACCTTATAGAAGATCATGTAGTAGTCAACTAAGGACTGACCATCCTAAAAGGTTTATGTTAAATTTAGTTTTAGTAAGTGGTATCTATCTATAATTGAGTACATTACCTACCTAATATATTTATTTGTGAGTCAACTTTGTAGCCTTAATACTAAGTTTAGATACTTAGAATTTAAGGCCCGTATTTATAATCAGCTCTCAAGAGTGACAGCAAGTTTGAGTTCGTATCAGAAATGTCATTCCAGTACAAAATTACCTGTCAAATCCGCACTCAATATTGCTCTCAATCTTGAGATCTCTTTATAAATACGAGCCTTAGTCTCAACATCTGTGGTCACGATCACGACTGCTGATACAACGGACATAATCACTTAGCAAAAAGTGAAACCCTTTTGAGTCTACAATACTCTTTTAAATTGAACAAAAGGTCAGGTATCGGTGGGTAATACCTACGCTTCCTTAGATTAAACTCAGGTCGTAACCCCTTCTCGCAATGCAAATGAGTTCTCTTAATGTAATGGGTTGCAGCCGGTGAAGTGGAAAGCTTCTAATATTCTTAGACATTCTGAGGCTTAGCTTCAACCCACTGCCTCCGTGGTCTAGCGGTCTGAGCAATAGACTCCCGATCCAGAGGTCGTGGTTCGAATCAAGGGTATACACCAAGTTGATATTTGTCTAAGATTTTCCCCAGTTTGGTTAGGACACTGACTGAATCTTCTGACAGTCTGTAAGAAACAGGATTCCGTGCTTTGGAGGACACGTTAAGCCGTCGGTCCCAGCCGCTGTCTTAGATATCACTCATTATAGAAACCATGTCAGAAGCCAATTAGCTGCGCTATAAGTAAATAAAAAACTCTGACTAATAGGGCTCATTGGGTCGTCATCATAAAAACGCTAGTTGATTAATTACTCAGTGGTCATCATCATCTTCATCAGCTCTTATACGTCCCCACCGAGGGGCACGAGCCTACCCTGGTTAAGGGTGATCGGGCCTTAGTCGACCACGTGACCCAGTACGGATTGGTCGACTTCACACAACCTTGTCACTACAGCAATATACAAAACTATCTTAAACAACCCTCAAAACATCAGACGTGGCGTAATGACCTTCTGCCTACCCCATTGGGATAAAGGCGTGATTTATGTATGTATGTATGCAAAATAACACCATCCCTCCCAAAATCCCATCTATTCTCAAAGCTATTAAATTCTAGAAATGCAGGCAAAAAAACGTAAGGTTGTGAACCTACTCTCAAAACTGAACAAATTTAGTGACTTGAGCTGCTGACACAATGCCTGACACCATTTATTTTGTATGAGGGCCAAATGATTTTTTCGACCTAAGATTTCGATGATGATTCCTTGGGGAAAGTTGTTCACTTTCATGGAAAGGTTTACATCTTAAAGTGTGGTCATCAAGTTTTTTTAGTATTGCAACTTTTACCGTGGCTGCCAATATTGATGACTATGGCAAATACTTCCCAATTTAGTTCCATTTTCTGCACTGGACTTGTAGTGGCTGTTATAATAGCACTCACCTTCCGCTTGGCTCGGATGACCTGCATCTGATGATGCGTGCACTCCCCGATGGCGCGCCCCCGCAGCGCTGAGCTCATGCGGGCATACGCCCACACCATCACCACCATGGGAAGCACGTACGTCACGCCCAGGAATACTATGTTGTAGCTGTGGTAGAAAAATTGTGCTGTAATGTTAGTACGTCAAGGGCTTAAATAAACGTGTCGAAATAAGAAACTACCATGTCGCCAACGCCCAGTTCTCTACAGGGTGTTAATTTAATTGCATGCCATAGCTTAGAGGGTGTTTCAGCAACGTAAAAGGAGCCTATAAAAATTAAATCAAAAAATAAAAAAGACAAAAGTCGGTAGGTAGGTATTCATAATGATTCCCATAGTTACGTCTAGCTCTCGTGCTATAACGCATCGACCAGTGACAGCGACTCGCGCGAGCTCGGTGATAGTGCGAGAGACAGCGCAGCTCTTGAAATCATAAGAAATGTCGACTTTTGATTTATTGATTTTTGAGATGGTTTTTTTTTATATTTTTTATGGGCTCCTTTAACGTTACTGAAACTAAGCTATTTTTTAACAAGCTATTATAAAACAAAGCCTGTCCTTTCTTTGTTCCATGCCAATTATTTTTCCCATTCACAACCCTATTCATTTTGCGTCAAGGGAATTTCATCGTTAATACAACGCAATAAAATCGCCTCTCTTTTATTTGTTATTAACTTCCGTTGATCATGTATACCGAGTGTGAAGGACAGTGTCCCGAAAAAAGGAAGAGATTGCTCAGTCAATGAAACAAAATAACCATCACTCAGAAATTATTTCAGGAAATGGAAAAAATCCTTATACAAAATGCTGCCCCGATTGCTGAATTTCTGGTTTGGGGAAGCCAAATTTTCTCGTAAAATGAATTTATTCCTGAAAGTTGTTCAGTATCATTGCCTGAGCCACTTTTTTTGGTTCGCGAAATACTATTATCTGGGTAGATAGGGATGAGATCAGACATATCATTTGAATAATTAATTCCAATTGGGTGCTTGGGACCTCATGAACCGCAGATATACCGATTTACTCGTGTAGGTAATGTGTGGGACCTGCATTCAATTGCGTTCATGTTCAGGACGGAAGTGATCTTGGTACAATTTGGTTCCAAAACTATCTAGTTAGGTATACTTACTGTTACTATGGTAAGGCAATCATAATCTTTAAGTCAAATAAGAGAGTAACGTTATTCTTGATGAAAAAATATCTAATTACCAGCGCTTTGAAATTATAACAGGCATGCTGTATAACAAGTAAAAAGACCCAAGGTTAGAGAGTTGATAGTCGATCCACTGAAAACCTGCTACTTCAGCAATTACACAATTCTATCAACACAGCCACTTCCATAAGAGGATACCAAGCTAACAAAGTAAGTTAGCTTAGAGCAAACTAAGATTTTAATGATAAAAACTTACTAGTAGTCGGTCCTAGACGTGGGGTAACTTCCGTCAGGCCATTTTATGAAGCATATCTCCCTTTCGCCGTTGATGTACCTGTAATGGAAAGAACCAATATCAGCCGTCATGCATACACAAGCATCTTTCTGCTTGTTTATTCTAGACTCGAACGCATATTATTAAACAAGGGAGCTAATCGATATGCTGCAGGTTTAGTTAGATGCACTTTTTAATAAATGCAAAGGCTTTTTTGTCGACGATGTTTCACGTATTTATTAAAGTGCTCGAGATTTATTTTTGAACGATGAAAACCACTGAGTTGAGTTCCTTACGTTCCCTACGTTTCCGACTTCTACTTCGACCTTACCCGTACTTCGTCTTGACTCCGACATCGACTTGATTCCGACTTCGTCTCGATCGTAACAGGCCAACGGGACAACAGGACAATCCAAAATCGTAACGCCCGTGACGCGACCTTGAAATTTTACTCTCAACGCGCCTAAAGAAGTTTCACTTCAAAAAAATAAAGCTTATTATATAAGCTTAATATATAAGACGTTTACGATTTCTGACCATTTCAAAGAAACGAATGTCGATGACGTTTGAATATCATTAATTGGCAGCAGTTAGTTATTACATACCTAGATTGTGCTTATTATTATCTATCGGCCTAAACTAGTGAATAGTTTAAAAAGTAAATTAATTTTACTGCGGCTACGAAAAACGTAGCAATATTGTTCTACGAAGTTGCTACGAGCTGAGGCGTAGCTTAACCAAACTTAGTTAAAGTCCAAGGCAAGTCCTTGGAGTAAAGAAAATAATAAGAATCAGTATGGACCAAGTTATAATAGTTAGCAACTTGCTACTGTTCTCATAATGGCGGCATAATCTTTTAAAAAAAGTTATAGAATCTGTAGAGCGAAGAACATTTTTTATAACTAAATTGCTTGTCTGTCATACTTTTACATATTTTTCAAGCAAAGAATTTTTTGCTCTTAGCTTACTGCAAAATTAAAAAGTTACTTCGAAATATTATTCGTTAAATTTTATATGTTTCAAAGCGTAAAGATTTGGTTCAGTAAGCAGACAAGCAATAAATCAGATTCTTGTTTGCTATGACATGTGACACGAATAAGGACAGAATATTATGAAAATGCTGTCGATTCTAGCGCCATCGTTCCAATTCTAATTCTTAGATAGCGCTGTCACTTTCTTAATTTTGACATAAGAACAGAATATCAAATAAACACACAACTTTGACATTTTAAATGTGACGTAAGACTGCTTATATTATAACGTAAAATAAGAGAGCATGCTCTATGCTCAGTTCCTATTTAAAGCGTCTTATCTTACGTCAGATTAGGAATGTGAAAGTCATGTGTTTATTTGCTATTCTGTTCTTATTTCAAAGTTAAGAAAGTGACAGCGCTATTTTAAAATTAGTTAAGGAATGTTGCCGCCAGAATCGAGAGCAATTACCTACTTCGTTTTTAATGCGTTGCTTTGATCAATACCAAAAAATTCATAGAACCATATTGTATGCTACCTAAACTTATCTGAATATTTTTACATTACTCCATGTAATTTTATTACAGAATTTTGGACAAAACATGAAATACATACATAAAATTACATTAGCATAACACGACATATTTAATAGTAGGTATTTTATAATAGTACAACGGGTACATCCTATTTCTTCAAATAAATTTCTTCCTGCAGATCTAGTATTTAGAATATTCTTTTTAGGCAGATAAAAAGAATAAAAAAATCTGTGAGTGTAACTAAAAAAATAACCTTCAGGGTTTTTTGTCCGTAACATATTCGATCATACCTATAACCCCGCCGTACCAGTTCCAGTACCAGTACCATTTGACAGTACCATTGGATGGTAATACTGGTACCTTTTTTGCATAATTTGTCCCAATTGGCTACTTTCCAACTAGTCAAATCAGCAACTTTTTATGAAATGTCAAAAACGCTTTTTTGTATGAAAATAGTAAATTATGACGTCACATTTTAGTATATATTGACTAATCAAATCAATAACTTTTATACTTTTAATTCGATTGTTAAAATCGAAATGTGCATTTTTTTTAAAATGATGAATGAAATCCACAGTATTTTTAGCCATCAGTTTTAAGTATAAACGATTGAATTTTTTAAGCTACCCAGTCAAGTAGCCAATTGTATCATGATCCGGATATCTAAGTTTGATTTTTAAAGTTATGTAGAACGGTGGTGAATTATAGCCCAGTCGATGTAAATGGGTAACTTAACTATCCCTGATTGTTGCTACACAGTGAAACAATCCACGTCTAGTGTACATATAACTACATACATAAAATCACGCCTTTATCCCTAATGGGGTAGGCAGAGCGAAAACGACCGAAAGGTCATTCCGCCACGTCTGACAAGTTTTGAGGGTTATTTCAGATGGTCAAGTGTATTGCTATAGTGACAGGTTGTAAGCCCATCGCCTAAATTGCAATACATTAAAACCCTTGAATCCCTTAGCTGGTTTTTACAGCATGCCCGGGAGGTGATGCAGCTGGCACATTCTACGTTTTTCTATAACTCCCAGTCCAGCATGGAAGTACGTCTTACGACGTACGTTGGACGTCTAGTGTGTAGGCAATATTATATGGTGTGTGAATTCGCAACTAGTTCCCTCCATTGTAAATGGAGTTGCAAACCCATTCTGTCGGGTGTTGTGAGTAGTGAACACAAAGACGGTCTCCATTAAACTATTAAACAATGTGTTAACTATCCACCCTTAATTCGCTTCTATTCTGTAATGCAAAATGACATTAAATTGTGCAGTTTCATGAATGCAATAGATGCGAGCTTCCTGCAAACTGATAGGCGTTGCTCAGCTCAGTCAACGAAACTGAACAACAATGTGTAAAATTATAGTATTTTTAGCTTCGCCGTACAATTTGTTTGATCGAAGTGTTAATTTTAAACAGGGTGTAAATAAAATTACTGCGTTCCTTTAAACCACATATCCTACTAATGATAACAAAGAACTTTCCTAAAGCACAAAATTTTTAACTCAAAATAAAAATCTTGTCCATATAAACTTGCAGAATAAGGAGTATCTTTGCATATTGAGAAGGCATTTTTTTTTTCGAGTTCACATTTTGTGCATTGGAAAAGTTGATTGGTATCATACTTAGAGCAACACGGCCTTTGCGGAGCGGAAGGCCATCGTTGCTCTAAGGTATCATAAGTAGAACATGTATTTTAAAGGCACGTAGTACTTTTTTTATATCCTGTCATGTATGTATATGGACGGTGAAGTATTTTTTTCTGAAAGAGTTTCCTGGAAGATGTCCTATATTATAGACAAGTGTAATTTTCCTATGTCAATAAAATAAAATAAAAAATTGCATTAAAAATGCGTTTGTAAAATAACAACTTTATTTTAATGCGAAAATTTTCTTAATATTTATGAACCTAAAGGAATGGTAACTTAATTATGTTTATTAACAAGAAAATTGCAGTCATTTAGCGAGAGTATAATTACCTTTATTTAATAAGTTTTAATGTACCTGCTGTCAGGTGTGGAAAGAAACTTGGTAATTCAGTGCAAGATTAAACAAGTGACTTTCCCAACTTCAATTTATAATTTTATTTCATAATTTGCATAAATTATTTTGTTCCTAAGTTTGTTTGTTTACTGGTTGCAAGGTCTTATGAAAGTACTGCTAATAAATATACTTCTTTGTTCAATAATAAAAATCATAATATTACTATGATTTGCAAAAATAGAACAGTTACAGTGTATTATTATAATTTAAGCTATGGTCGGGCAGCCTGGCACCATATCGACACAGATAACCTATTCGGCGGCGGCTGCTGTCTATACCTTATCAATACACGTTTCCATCTAAAATTGCTCTCAATACTTCGTAGCGTAAACGCCTTTTACTAGGCGTTTTATGCTCTGCTTACCCCGTAAGGGATAAAGGCATGACCTTATGTATGTATTGTATGTAGGTAGTACTCACTTTTTCTTGTAAGTGTCGGAGTAGAGCAAGCTGGGCAGTGCCAGCAGTGCGCTCGCGCACCACACCGTGAATAACGCTGCTCGAGCAACTCGGCTGCTCAGCCGGTGATGCAGGGGCTTCACTATCGCCACGTACCTGGGGGCAAAATAGCTTACTTAGCAAAAACACTCCATATTTATGAACAGATTGTCTTTCAGGCATAAATCATCATCTCTTTACATACATACATAATAATCACGCCTTGATCCCTAATGTGGTAGGCAGAGCGTAAACGACCTAAACAAAGGTCGTTCCGCCACGTCTGACAAGTTTTGAGGGTTATTCCAGATAGATCTGTATATTGCTAATAGTGACAGGTTGTCAGCCCATCGCCTAAATTATAATACTGAAACCCTCGGATCCCTTAGCTGATTTTTACAGCATGCCCGGGAGGAGATGCAGCTGGCACATTCTATGTTTTTCTATCTCTCCCAGTCCAGCATGGAAGTAATCATCATCTCCTTAACCTTTGAATTTCTCGCGGTCGGCTACCTTATCTAGGAAATAGAACAAGGATAGGTACTAGTTACACGGAGCGACTGCCATCTGACCTCTGCAACCGAGAAGTGAAACCAGACTTAATCTAACATAAGACTTTGCCAGGTTAGTGGCCAACCCAGCTGTCAAAGTTTTCAAGCTGCCACTAAGTCTGTGGCTGCCACTGCTTAGCAAAGACTTCTGACATGACAGTTAATAAAATGAAATAATTATTTTAAGAAATTTGAAGAATCTGATAAACCTTAAGAGATACCTATAGCAAAAAAATATTACAACCAACAAAAATAATAAAGGTTAAGTGTCACCCTTCCGAAATTCCTTTATTTGTTAGATCGGTAATAAAGAAAATAATAATCGGTAAGCCGGTCAGACAGTAGAGGTCGTTCATTCTTTGGTGTGAATGCTCCTTGAAGTGTAAGTGGACCAGTCCAGACGTATAACAACGTTCTTCCTGGGTCAATAGTTCCGTATATTAAAGTATATTTCCACTACCTATGTTGCTGTAGGGAAAAAATATGTTTATAGATAGTGAGTATCATCATTATTCTCTTTCATCATATAATGATACGCCTGCCTACGTCTAACATGATGATTAAAGTAGACAGAAAAATAAACTGAATAGGCACGGCAATATCGATGAGCTATTTTTATTTCGTGACATGATCGAGTTCATGAATAGTTTTTAACGAATTCAAACTCAAAGAGGTTGTGTGTCCTATAAAAGGATTCAAGGTTGATACTAGTGGTACAATATATAGGTACCTACGCAAGAATTTTATAATTGCAATGAATCAAACGATTTTTTTATACCTTACAATTTTTGCTTATTCAATTAATTACTTGACTCAAGATTTTATCTATGATGAAAACAGGTAAAAGGCGAATACTGCTAATTCGATTAAAGCTGTATAAAGTCCTTTCACTTCCCAAACGTGTTCTTAATAACAATTCTTAGAATCTCATTAATAGAGGAAGCATTAATTAAGTCAGAATCGTTTCATGGTATTTAAATATAATACCTATAATTTTAAATAAGAATGAGATGCAAAGTTGGATCATAATTTTGAGAGGCGATGATGACTGCAGCATTATGAAGCGCCGTCATATAATATTTTAAATTCCTAAAGCTTAAAAGCTGTAGTCAAAGGGGCTCAAGAAATACGAATCAGTATATAAAATAAAAGCAACACAAAGCGCTCATTGATTCGAGTTCATTATTCTTATTTGAGCGGCTTTTGAACTTTTCATTTTAATTTTTCTGACCGATCGGCGAACCGATAAACTGTAATGTCAGATACCTACGACAAAACATCAGGTAATTTTATGAACTTTGAATTATATTAGCACCTCTGTGTGCACCAGTAGGTAGTTGTTTTTAGGGTTCCGTACCCAAAGGGTAAAAATGGGACCCTATTACTGAGATTCCGCTGACCGTCCGTCTGTCACCCAGGCTGTATCTCATGAACCGTGATAGCTAGACAAATGAAATTTTCGAAGATGATGTATTTCTGTTGCCGCTATAACAACAAAAAATACTAAAAACAGCATAAAATAAATATTTAAGGGGGCTCCCATACAACAAACGTGATTTTTTGCCGTTTTTGTATAGTAATGGTACGGAACCCTTCTTGCGCGAGTCCAACTCGCACTTGGCTGACTTTTTGCGCTTCTGATGAGACAAGGAAATGTCGGACTCATGGATCTTTAGTAGGTACCTTTATTATATTATAGCGACTTGAAAACTCTGACCTACATTATTTTATATTACAGTAGGTAAGTACATCGTATACCAAACGCAACAACATTGCTGAGTAAATAAACAATTTATTTTAACTTGTCGTAAATGAGCAAGCGACGACAGTCTCGCTCTGAGGTTTGTGTTCGTAGTTCGTAGCTTGTGTTCGTAGTGTGTTCGTATCACGATGTTTTGAGGTAAGAGACGGTACGACAGGAAACTGTGTTTGTCAAGCAATGTTGGTATTCTAATTAACGTAAATTTTGTTGACAGGTGTAAGGTATCTCGTCATGAACATATTTTTATATTTATTCTAGTCGGTAATACGTATAGCCATTTAAAAAAAACTAATTAAGGAAAACACGTACCTACAAACAACATTAATTAAATTGGTGTCCTTATTTTGGGGGTTTAAATAATGCGCATAATTAAATTATGTCGTGCGTCTTATTTCGTAAATACGGTTGCTTGGAAATATTCAAATAAGAAAATATTGTTTCATAACAAAACAAAACATTCCTTTCATTCCAAATGAAAGCGCAATATCTCGCACGTGTAGTGATTATATTTCACAGTCATTTCACCACCCATGATCCTTGTAAAGGTACCTAAATTAATTAGGTTTACTTATGGAACCTGGATAATTATATAACCTGGATAAACACACCCGCAATTGCAGAAGCCTTTTCTTAAAGCCAGATCTATAAATACTAGTTAAAATATAAGTTCAATAATGTAGGTTAGATACATACTTAATATAAGTACAAGAATTTAAAAACCAACTAGTGAATACAATAGAAATGAGAAGAAATTTGTCTTCTTATTTACTTATCGACCGAATTTTGAGTGGACAGGTGGACGAACAATAAGAAATTATGTACCTAACTATATTTTGTATTTTGATTTGTATTACATATCTATACGAAAATCACGACGTAACTAATAATAAGTCTATAACTGTGATTTTTTATCATAAGAGAACAAAAAGGCGTTGCAATAATTTTAGCCAATATTTAGTTATGTCGTGCCCTCCGCAAATCGATAGCAATGTAGCAGTTTATCAAACGCCTTCCAAAAAAAAAACAACATTATTAGAACATCCTAATCCATATTTTTAATCCAAGCGGTAATCTGCTCCACGTGTAGCTATTATATTTCGCAGCGAACTTACCTGTCTTGATGTTTGTTTTTAATAAAAAAAAAACTGTGTAACTGGATAAAGGCACAAGCTCCAGGGGGAAATTGCTTACAGGAAAGTGTAGTGTACGTATTTTTCTTGAGAAAGTCGCTTGACAATTTACACCTCATGAACAAAAGATCATGATAGTATGGGAAACTTGTTAATTTGGTTTGAATATAACTTTCAATAAATATACCTATGCTGCATATTATATTGAGTGTGAATCTGAAAACCAGATCTGATTAAGAAAGGTTTAGATAAATTGTTTACCGGTTTTATATAAAATCCTGCAGAATTATAATCGTACCTATACCAACGGAACGCATTTACAGTAGCTTTACTAATCAAATTAACCTAATCTAGCAAGTGAAATTCGCACAACGGTACTAAGGCCCGTATTTAGAATCAGCTCTCAAGAGTGACAGCGAGTTTGAGTTCATATCAGAAATGTCATTTCAGTACAAAACGGTCTGTCAAATCCATACTTAATATTGCTCTCAATCTTGAGATCGCTTTATAAATACGAGCCTTAGACAAACATGTTTTTGTTTGTTTCGTTGTAGGATTATCTCAGAATAATATATTCATCAGTCATTGTTATATTTAACTCGCTAAATTAGTTCGACCTTCAATAAACTTATTAAAACAAAATTGTAATCGACCCAGGGGCAGATAATTATACTCTGTTTAAATAATTTAGATCCTTTATATTCCCAAACGCCGCGGAATACTTAATTACATAGATTTACTTTTGTTGATCCGTTAATCCATGATTTAAATAATTGACCTTTATTAAGGTTTCTCAGAAATGAAGAAGATTTTTACCTATCAATTTTGGGTATTAGACGTGGTACTTCATCAGCGACATAAAGGCAGTAAAAAAAAATTGCTGACCATACTTTAGGGTGTTAACCTGCCGATGAAACTGAACAACTTTTCCCAAGGAACGTAGGTCTAAATAAAAAAGAAAAAAATTGGACCTCTCCATACAAATAGTGTCGCTGCTCGAGTAATTTTGTATGGAAAGGCTTATTTCTTTTTCATATTTCGACTTATGTTCCTTGTAAGGAAAAGTTGATCAGTTTCAAGAGTAGGTTCACACCCTAAAGTTTGGTTAGGTATTTTTTATTATTTGGTTAGGTAGCTTCCATGCTAGACTGGGAGTGATAGAAAAACATAGAATGTGCCAGCTGCATTTCCTCCCGGGCATGCTGTAAAAACCAGCTAAGGGATTCGAGGGTTTCAGTATTGTCATTAAGGCGATGGGCTGACAACCTGTCACTAAGCAATATTGACTGCCTCCGTGGTGTAGCGGTCTGAGCCATGAATCAAGACCCGGAGGTCCCGGGTTCGATTCCCGGCGGGGGACAATGACTTTGTGTTGTTGTTTCTAGTTTGGTTAGGACATTGCAGGCTGATCACCTGATTGTCCGAAAAGTAAGATGATCCATGCTGTCGGATGGGCATGTAAATAGTCGGTCCTGCGCCTGATTTCTATCTGGTCGTGTCAGTCAATCTGTCCTATCAGAATAAGAGAATGAAGGAATAGAGAGTGCACTTGTGTATTGCGCAAACACTTGGGCACTAAAAACTAGTCCTGCGCAGTTGGCCTCTCTCTGGGTGATTGGCCGCCATCACCGAAAAATCGGTGGGAGGACTATTATTATTATAGCAATATACAGATCAATCTGGAATAACCCAAAAAATATAGATCACGTTGGCATGTTTTTCCTATTATCAAATTTTAATAATTAACAAAAACGCTGGCAACTAATTACCTAAAACTTTTATTAAATTGCCTTATTAACTTGCCTTTACATTAAAGATAGAAGAGTTAATCGCAAATGTAATTCACGTTGTCAAAGTCATCCCCACCCAAAGGAGTCCGGGTGCGTTTGTGTGGGTGTGTGAGTGCAGCACGTGGACAGTTTAATACGGCCATTTGCATGTCTCGTGTTTAAATTATCGATATTGTCACGATCACGAGCGGTAACCGACTCTACTTTTGGAATCAAATTTTTAATCTGACAAATCCTGAAATTGAAGTGGACCTTGATATTGCAGACAACATTTTTGATGTGATAGATATAAGTAAAGTGCAGAATTATTTGTTAATAGTAATACTATACAGATCATTTTCCAGTTAATGCAGTCCCTAAAAATTGCACTGTCAGCACAGCTGTCCGCTGAGCTAATCTCGCCTTAAACTCTGTGAGTACCACTTGAGTGATAAATTAATGATACAAGCTGACCTAAAGACGTAGGTACTAATAATAAACTAATTAAATTGTACTGTGTTTTGACTTGCTAATAATTACCACAGGGAAAATAAAAACTCAAAAAGTACCGGAAACATCTATGAATAAATTTTCGCACTAAGATTATGACTTTGCTCCCTGGGTAGCATACTAAACATAGCAATGTGGGTGGCGACTTAATAAGTTTTGGAACGACCCCTATCCTGGGCAAACAAAATAAAAATCTCACCGAATTAGGTCGCGGACACAGCCAGTTAATTAAGACTACTAACTATAACAAATGTGATAGTGTTTGTTTGTCCTTCCTTGACGTCACAACGTTGCACATCGAATTGCTTTGCTAGTAAGAGTTGGGTTTTAAAGATTTTTTATTTTGGTCTTGGTATGAGAAGAATCGTGTAAAAATGGTGGATAAGCATCGATGTAAATGCTGTGGGTAACTTTTACTGAAGCGGTTTTAGCTCAGTAAAATTAAGGAGATCGTCTTCATTGCGACCTAAACTGGACATACCGGGTGTAAGGGACAGCGTACCAGAGACTTAAAGGGTTTGCTCAGTTAACGAAACTAAACAACTTTCACCAGAGACACGGGCACGCTGTCACTTACACTTGGTATACAACTTACTATATTTCAACCGTTTTGAACCGAGATTCATTGTGGATTTGTAAAGCCAATATCAGCCGTTTAATTGACGCCTTTCTTCATGTTTTAAAATGTTTTTTTATTCTTATCACACCCTACCCCTACGCATGTATTCTCACTTGGTGTGGACGAACCATTTTGTGGCAATTAAGTAGAGTACATTTAGTGAATAGTCAGGAAATGCGTGACCAGAGAGTATTATGAGACTATTATTTCCCGTTCCTTCTTCATCCTGATGAAGCTTTAAAAGGTCAAATGCCACCCGATGGTCACCAAAATTACTTTAGGCACGTGCTAGAATGCACGAAGAACATAAAAAAACAAACTCTAAAGAATTACATAGTACCTACATTATGAAAAGTAAAATCACAAATTCGCCTCATGAGGTTCTTTTTAAACTTACTTTCATATTTATAAAATAAAATAGCACTGCGAGTGCTAAAATCCTCAAAAATTACACTTAGTTACCTAATTACTAAGTACTTATGTGAACCAGCCTTATGATACTTAGCTAGATCGCTATTAAAGCTTAGCTATAGCTACTATAGGATTAGAACGCATTCTCACAAGAAAATCCATTTAACTGCCTTCAGAGCAGTTTAGTAACAGCCTTTCTAGGTTATCTTCTATGAAAACTATTTGATATTCTTTTATGCAAAAGGCTGATGTCACGATTGTTGTGGAAGTGTGGTGAAAGTCGGAGTTTATGTGGATTTTGATAAAAACTGGGTCCAACTCTAAACATTGTAATGAGACTTGATAATCCTGTGAAAGCAGGAACAGAAACATTAAAACATATTTCTGTGTAGAGTTTTGAAGTGAAACTTCTTTAGAAAGGCGCGTTGAGAGTAAAATTTCAAGGTCGTGTGACGGAAATACGTCACGAATGGCAACGGGACTTCCATTGCCATTGTGTGAAAAATTACAAAAATGTCAAAGAAGTTTCACTTCAACACGTGTGCTCGGCAAAAAACTCTGCTTAAACCTTAAACGTCTGTAATATGTAGCTATATATAGGTAAAGTTATTTGCACAGAGATGATGATGTTATTGTTCAATCATGCCTTTTTCTTAATTTTGCTAGCACACTCTTTAATGTACGTTGGTGATTTGATGATTCAGGTATACTGTACGTGTACCTGTGCCTGTACGGCTGCAAGCACTGGTGATACCGAATAACATACAAAAGTAAGTACCTAGTTAGATATATCTCGCTTACCTATCAACAGTGATGGCGACTAGAGTGAACACCCCTGCAGATACAGTCAGGTTCGCAGTAAAGTTGCTAGCAGTACAAGTAGCAGCACCAAAGGGCCAGTGAGCTGTCACCAGGAATACGAAGTTTGGGGCTCCGTTGAGGGTCGCCATGAGAAGGTCTGCAATCGCCAGGTTGACGAGGAAGCAGTTTGTGACCGTTCGCATCCGACGGTGGGCTGTTGGAGAAAAAAATATTAGAATTTCGGAATAGATAAGTTAAGTAGCTCTGTCTAAGATTACGATTAACTAGAGCTCTCTCTAAGTTACTATTAGATAGTATATTAGGTACTGTTTTTGGATAATTTTGCTTTGGCCATTTAGAATGAAACAATAAAATATTGTTGCATGCAAGATTTTATATTAATAGTGATTTACTTGTTTTTTATTTGCGGAAGAGAACAATTTCAATTCGAATGTATTAAAATAATATAAGTATACGTATATATGAAAGTTGTTCGTTTACCAAATAGTTATTGCCAAATCACTCAGGTTCAATGTCAAAAATAATTGACATACTTAGCTTCTCAGACATTTATTGCTTACCTACGCTGCTGCTAGACCGAGTTCAATAAATCATGCGTAATCAATGAACAATTCAACGCAAATCATGTTTTTTGCATTGCAGATAACAGCACGTGTTACTAATTGATCAATTACTACGCATATTGCACACAAGCGTTCAATATTTTCAAGCACTGGCCAAGCTTACAATCCAACAGGTTTCAGAGCGAGGTTCCATGCAAATATACATCATGCCGGTATCCCTTAAGGGAAAGGCCGAGCGTTAACGGCTTACTAAAACATTATACGTCTGATAAATTTCTTTTTAGTGATAGGCTGCCAGCCTATTGCTTAAATACAAAGCACCATTATCCCTCTATTTAAGTACTTTACACTATACATACATAAAGTCACGCCTTTATTCCTTTACGGGGTAGGCAGAACGTTTTACACTATGTCCGAGAAGAAAAAGCAGCTGGTATTCAATTTTTTATCGCTCCAAGTAGTGGTAGGTTTCGTTACAAAAGGAACCTGCTCTCCATATTTCTAGCTTTAGTAGTTTAGGCTCTGTGTTGATGAATCAGTCAGTCAGCCAGTCAGTCAGTAAGAGAAAATTAAAATTCTTTCGTAAAGGCAAGTTAACCGAAGTCAAAAAGTCGGAGGATTTAATTTTGGGGGGTTGCGCATAATCAGCTCAACAGCCACTGCCTCAAGATCTACTGTAATTAAGGCTCGTATTTATAAAGCGATCTCAAGATTGAGAGCAATATTAAGTATGGATTTGACAGATCGTTTTGTACTGAAATGACATTTCTGATACGGACTCAAACTCGCTGTCACTCTTGAGATCTGATTATAAATACGGGCCTAAGTATTTGACGGAGCCCTGATTCTGGGTTAAGCAAAGCAAATATAACATATTTTTCCCCTCATTTAAAGTTACAGGGCAAAGGCTTACGATATCTTGAACTTACCTAGCACGATCCAGATGACCAGGGTGTTCCCGAGGACCGCCAACAGCAGCATCATGGCGAAGATCATGAACCAGGCGAAGTGCCCCTACCAGGGTGAGTTGTAGGGCCTCTCCCCTAGTCCCATGCAGGTTAACTCACCTAGCACGATCCAGATGACCAGGGTGTTCCCGAGGACCGCCAACAGCAGCATCATGGCGAAGATCATGAACCAGGCGAAGTGCCCCCACCAGGGTGAGCTGTAGGGCCTCTCCCCTAGACCCATGCAGGTTAACTCACCTAGCACGATCCAGATGACCAGGGTGTTCCCGAGGACCGCCAACAGCAGCATCATGGCGAAGATCATGAACCAGGCGAAGTGCCCCCACTAGGGTGAGCTGTAGGGCCTCTCCCCTAGTCCCATGCAGGTTAACTCACCTAGCACGATCCAGATGACCAGGGTGTTCCCGAGGACCGCCAACAGCAGCATCATGGCGAAGATCATGAACCAGGCGAGCTGCCCCCACCAGGGTGGGCTGTAGGGTCTCTCTCCCAGACCCATGCAGTTGCCGAGCCGGATCCTGGGAAAATACACATTTGTATTACAAAAAGGGTGTACTTATTAAAACAGCAAGGTATTGTCGGCTCATCAAAAAGCTCATCACTTCATTGAATACTAGGTTATGTCCCAGATACAGGATACAAGACACTAGCAAAACACTAGGCCACGTTATCTTTATGATAGCTAAAAGCTTAGCTGCTAAGCTTTTAGCTTTATAACGATAACGTGGCCTAGTGTTTTGCTAGTGTCTTGTATCCTGTATCTGGGACATAACCTAGTATTCAATGAAGTGATGAGTTTTTGAGAGGACAACTTTGCTGTATTAGCGTTTCCGTATCTAGATACACAAGATGGCGAGCAAAGCTCCCCTAAGCTTTACTAATTGCCCAATTTGATTGTACCAACGATACGATGAAATTCAACCATAAAATTCACAATAAAGGCTGAAGAGGTCCATTTCCCTGTTATAGCTTAAAATACCAAACAACTTTTACTGAAGAATCCACCTGGATAAATCTTGGTTATGTAAGGTTATGTTTGGAAAATTATGGGTACCTACGGAACCCAAAATTTGCGTAAGAGTTAATAACCGTGAATTGACGCCAAAAAGTTATCTTGTTAATTGTTGTTTTTAAAGCGAACAAATACCAGAGATTTTTTATATTTTTACTCTAGATATTATTTTAATTGGACACGCTGATTGGACGAGGAAATTCATGCAAATAACAATATCATTTTTTTTATCTCTGTCCTCTCTGCCTACCCCGACCAAAGCTGGTGTATGTTTGTAGCGTGGCTAAAATGTTGATGACAAACCAAATAAACAAACATACACACACTTTATACCAACCAACTTAAAAGTTAAGCACTGAAGTCGACCTCACACTTTTCCCCCGTGTTTCACATAAAGTTGACTCGTAAAGTACGCAATCCATTAGCTGCATCTGTGCTGAAGGCCAGCCAAACGGAAACTGTACCGCTGCAGCTCACTCACACATCTCACAGCTTTAGCCGGCAAACGGTCGTAGGATTTCATTTGAACTGTGTGTGCTTTGTAAAGGCGGTGAAACCGGTTCTAAGAAATGTACCGGTACTACAGCCAGCAGCAGAATTATTTACTGGTGAAGTATAACCAGTTTATAAGTATGTTACAGTCGGATTGTATAAATTGTAAAAATAAAAATAAAAATGTAAGATGAAAGCGATTATTAGCGGTGTTCCTGTTGTGAGTTGTGACCAAAATCTACGCGGGAAACCGGTTCTTTAAAGTTTTACTAAACTAAAACACGGCTTATTTGTTTTTGTTTTTTTTTTAGAATGTGGCAACCAGAATTGAGTCTATACTGTTGATACAGCTTTGCAAATTAACTAATAATATTTACATCCCTTGAAGCCTTACATTGAGCGTTAAAATATTTATGTTTACGTTGAATCCGCGTTAACCTTTTAACGTAATGAAGTTCAAAGTTTGTTTAAATAAGGATGTTGAGTATGTGTTTCGGGCAAATATATATAGGATGTTAATCGAATCATAAACGGTTTTAAGGACTTCGCGTGAAATGTTTTTTTCTTTTTATAATGTTTTTGTTAATACTTGGATGTTGTTTTCTTTAACGAGAATCGCCACTAAGAAAGTTGTACTGCCAAGTTCGAAAATTACTTTAAAATCAACCGTTTAGTCGGGGCATAGGCTGTATGTACCTAATTCTCGCACAATGAGTTATCTAACTAGGCATTTTAAGGTTATTTATTAGCTTCGACTGCATTAAACATTACATACAAAAATACTTATAACTCACGTAACTTACAAACCAAAAACGTTTTGTTTTTTTGCGCAATATTTATTTTCATTTCGATCCGATTGGCTCCGTCTCTAGGGTGTTTTATGCGGATCGTAGAATGCTGAAAACGTGAATCATGTCTCCTGAGATCCGAAGCAGTGAAGGGGTTTCGATATAACCGGCATACAGAATACAGATGTAATGCATAAGAAGGGTGATCAATGTATGGGAGATACGTACGTACGGTGATATAATTTTCTTGGATTCTATTATTTATAACTCTAATTTAATAAAGTGTTTATCCCGTGATTCTAGCGCAATTTTGTAAGAAAAATATTATTTTATTAGGTATAATATTACCTACTTATTAAACCGCAGGGCAAAAGCTAGTTAATTTTAGAGTAAGACGATTAGGGGAGGCCTACCCGACAGAGTCAGTAATTTAGATAAAATTCATATTTTGAAAATCATACTTATTTTCAAACTTCCATGTAATAGAAGACCAGATGACCCTCGAGCGTCCTTTAGGAAAAATTAAGAGTACTTAATTTAACTTAAAAAGATGAAACATACACTTTATATCCTGTTATCGAACTATTCAATTTAATATTACATTTAAGACAAAAATTACTTGCCTACTATAATAACTTTTACTACGCTTTATTTTTAATTTGTGATGTCTTTTCTAGGCCAGAAAAAAAACAAGCCATAGTCGACGATGGAAGGAGATCCCACACATTGACGGGACCGGGATCGTTAGGAGGGCCACAAGCCAGGAGGGTACCTCTTTGGAAGTGAGTAGAACTGGCTAGAGTTTACTAAATTCGTTGTAAGATTAAATCTACCATGTCTATCATGTGTACCTATCTTCTTCAATGCTCGACTGGGAGCGATAGAAAACATAGAATGTTCCAGCTTCCCTTCCTCCCGGTCATGCTGTAGGTAGATTTTACAGTGGATAGAAGTCAGTAAAAAGGCTTCGATGGCTAGAGTGTATTGTAATTTAGGCGATAGACTGACAACCTGTCACTACATCGATACACATTACAATCTAAAATTGCCCTCAATTTTTATCAGACGTGGCGAAGGCACCTTATACGAGGCGTTTTACGCGAAGCTCTGTGTACCCCATAAGGGATAAAGGCTTTATGTATGTATGTATGTAAAAAATATACGAAGCAATGAAGCTATCTTAACATACGAATATTCCACATTATAACTACCTATGAAGAAAAAATATTAGGAAGGAAGAAAACCAATTAATTCCGAAAAAAAAATCTTATCCGGAAACAACGACAATAACAATACAATATTTATTAGAACCTTACCAAAATGGAACTGCCATACTTTACGCCAAATCTCATCAACCCGCCATTTGTATTCATTCGGGGTATTCCTAAAGACAATTCTATTTAATTGAAATCCGAAGTTCCGTCAGCGTCACTTCCGCAAGTTATCTTTGAGGGTAACAAACTAGCATTATAGTACGACAACGCTTTAAATGAACGTAGCTAAAAAAAGAACTAACGCCGCCAACTTAAAGTCTGTTTTTTTTTACTTTGCATTATCATTACCAATAACGCGATCTGCGGTCCATAAACACAATTTTCTTTGCAACTTGGCAGAGGTTTCGGAACAGCAGATTATAACTTTGTTACAAACATTTATGTTTTGCGGTTTCTAAATAATAAATTTCTTTTTAGTTGTAAAGAAAATGCAGTTTACGGGCCACAAAACACGTTGGTATCGATAACTCAACGTTAATTTTCCTTTTTTTTTTATTAATTATTTTTATGTAAACGAACTTTAATTTTTGACAGTTCTCCATTAGAAGCAGCGCCCGGCCCATTTCATTTTAAAACCTTGGCGTGTTTTACCACTGTTTTTGGTCAGAGTGCGGTCATAAATATTAAACTGGCGGATTCGTGTTCGCGCCAAGTTTGTTCGACCGCAAAATTGCTGGTGAAACCCGCGGAACTTTAAATTTATCGCGAAATATTTAACTTACTCAAGAAATGTAAATTACTTTAAACTTTGGACGGGAAAAGTAATGTAATGAGGCATATTACATTAACTTATTTGATTTTATTTGAGGTTTTAATCAAACACGCAGTCAAATAATTAACTTAAAACAGGCGCGCTATACTAATATCGCCTACATAAAAATAACAGATTTAATTAAAAAGTTAGTTTCGGCATTATGGTAAAACTTTTGTAAGAATAAAATAAATTTTACTAGTAACTACTTACAAAGTTAAGGATCCGTAAATTATTCATACTTTTAGTTGACATCTCAGAAACAAAGTGAAACTGTGTTAGTGCTACTATAAATATGATTCCAATAGCGTCTATTGTTGAACATAATATTCATGAGACACCTTGTCTGGGCGATATTATGTCATCCACAAACTTGCTTGAAATTGCCTATTTCCTAAACAAACGTGTCAGCCCGGGCCGAATTATTGCTAGGTGTTAGAGTAACCATCTGGACCCCTTTATTGGTTACCTATGTGCTAATTTAGTAAATGACAATCAAAGATGTTTGATGGCTCTACAAAAAACACATTAATCTGAGAAGTAGAGACATTTTTAGCACAATTATTACCGCATCGATTCAAAAATAAACCATTGACAGTAGGAACATTGCCCTGTTATTGAATTAATAAGTATATAGGTACTTGAAAGATAGACAGGATAAGACAGTATCATCATCATCATCATCAGCCACAAGAGTCCACTGCTGGACATGGGCCTCCCCAAAATTGGGGGTATATGCCATACTTACTTACCACGCTTGGCAGGCGGGTTGGTGAGCGCAGTAGAAGTTTACCATTTACAGGGAACGATGCTGCCCATTCCCTGGATTTATCCTTTAGTCGCCTTTTACGACACCCACAGAGGAAGTGATAGGGTGACGCTATTCTAACCCGGCACCACACGAGCGGTATAGTACCATTATTACCATGGCCCGTAATTTTCCAGACTTCTACTACTGTTCTCTCTCGAAAGCTTATTTACTGTTGATAAACCTTTCTTAAAACGGTTTTACTTTTTCTTTTCCTCTAATGTCATTTTAATGAGGCAGGACTTAAGATTGAGGACAGACTTAATCTAATGACCTTCATTAAAGCTACTTATTTCTTTTCTTTTCTAACAACTATATTATGTTACTTTAATTAAAATCTTTCCGGATTTTGGTTTTCTCTATATTTTTGTCGTAAAAGTTACCTTTTCATCTACGAAACGTAGCTTTTTGATGGTGTTTTTTTTAAAATGGTTAGTCGCTTTGACTTTCTATAGCAAATACAAATTTAAATACTTACAGCAAAACAATTTTTTTTTTATAATATTCCCGAAAAATACTTTAACACGGCAACAGTCAAGTACTGTTTTCTTATTATTTACCAAATATATTGGACGAATGAACACCATAATAATTTCTCTTAATCATCAGACCGTACTGCCAGGACTTGATTGTTTCGAACTGTAGCATAGAGATACTTATTAAGAACGGATACATTTGTGTATTTTTCTTTCTGTCCTATTATTTTATTTTAATACACCATACGTACTAATAATTAAGTAATTGTCAGTTTATTTTTTCTGCATTCTAATGATATTATAGGCAAGAATTTCCATGTGTTGTGATGCCTTGCTCAATATATGCCTTGTTCCATAGGGGAGGAAGTTATTTGGTAAAAAATGCTGATATACTTCAGTAAACATTTCTATTAGCTATTTAAAAATATATATGAACACAGATTTAACCTTCTGGGTTTGCTTCTGGTAAAACTGGCTTTTAAAGAACTTTTATATTAAACAAATCATTTATTTATTCAGTTCGCTTTATTTATACATAAACCCCATAAACCTGTGAATCGAAAACAACTGATCAGAATAAAAGAGCAACTTGTTGAATGTAAGGCTTTTTATATCTTCCGTGAAAACTGATGAAAGCACAAACAAAACCTAGGCGTAAAAAACTCTATTAATAATACTGGATTGGCATACACCGCAAAGTTGAATATGCGCTTCGAGTCATCATCTATTACACACATCAAAAGGAAAGTAGATACTTGACTTAGTGCTTACGTTTAAGTTTCTGAATGCATACAACTTTACTTTTTCAAAGTGAGTGTTCACATGATAGCTACTTTATATGCATTCGTGCTACTTTATATGCATAATCGACCACCTATGGGTAAATAAAAAAATCTTTAACAATACAATACAGTCAATGTTTTCTCAACCGTCGACTCTGTCCCTGTCAACTCTGACCCAAACTAGAGTCAAGAGCAAACACAATAAAAACACTACTCACTTCAGACTGATGTCCTCCAGCAGCTGGCTGGGCAGCAAATCTAGGACTTGAGAGACATTAAGGTGATCCCAGGTGTGATCCCGACTTAGAACCTGCTGGGTGCAGTTGATAAAGTTCAGGATATCTATCTCGGAGTCCATTGCACTATCTACACTTACACTACACTCACAAAGTCATATTAACTACACATAACGTCTAAATTGTTATAGAACACATATTATGTCGCCGGTTCTGCGATACGTCGTTCCACCATCATTTTCATCGAAACCTGCAACAAATAATAAAGGTTTTTAGTTAGATATTTTACAAAAAAATTAGCCCTTCTTCCCATACAAAATACCTATATTCCTCCAAAACGAGGAAAGCGCATACACGCACTCCGTGGCTTTATAATA
Organism: Scrobipalpa atriplicella; assembly: GCA_029255725.1. NCBI lineage: Eukaryota > Metazoa > Arthropoda > Insecta > Lepidoptera > Gelechiidae > Scrobipalpa > Scrobipalpa atriplicella. Next base: position 10,225 of record JARACY010002331.1, on the reverse strand, counting down.
AACGTAAGTGTCCTACTTTGTTTGACGAGTAAGTAATAAAAACAAGTTTATTGCCGTCGTAAGCGAAAAAGTATCCTAATTCACATGACGAACTCCATAAATAAGTAAAAAGTGATTTTATTCCTAAACACCGTACTTGTACACTCAACAGTCGGATCCAATTTGAGATTACGAACCAGAGAGTGTATATTTTTGTTTGGAAATTTAAGAAATAAAATTGGATTGTGGCTTTGAATTGGATTTAAGCAATAAGCGAAAGTTTTTAGTTGTACAGTACCTTACCTAATATAAATAAATGTTTAATTAATAAGACATTCGGAGTAATAAAAAGTGAAGGATAAAAGAAAAAAGAACCTGAAAATTTAATTTACACAACTTACAACTCGTAATGTTCATTTAATTCATTTAATTAACAAAAAACATACTTACTTACTATTACACAAACAGCCAGACACACAAAAAAAACATAAGACATTAATATCAGCATGCTAGAGAAAGTTCTCAAGGATTGGCTATAAACAAAAAATATGTTACATGACACAAGGACTTTTTCATCTGAGCCTGTATCTGATGAATGCAGCCTTGACGATACGAGCATCATCCATCATAAAAAATAAACTTTCTTAACGTGATTAGAGCTCGGGGGGGATATCATTCTTTCTCGTTTCGTTCCTGTACAAAAACACCGTGATTTTGTCATTAAAACTTATTGACATCGCGGGAACCCTTCGTGACAAGAATAAGGCTGAAGTCATTACATTACCTTCGGCATAAATAATACTAAAGTATGAAGTATGAAAAAAGGAAAGGTTTTATAGCCTTCGATTGAAAACTTTCCCTATATATAATTTGTAGGGTATGGTCTTGTAGTAATAATATAAGATTTTCTGTTATCCAATGTAAACACTTTAAGAAAATTCATATCCATATTTGTCTACAAGGAATTTTAGCCTACCCCTTAGGAAGATAAGCTTGATGACTTTGGCTTAAATAACAATATTTTTTGAGAGAAAAAATGTTCCCTTGGCCTCACAGTAATTTTTCGTAACGTTTTAATAAATGAACACTTAAACTGTACCTACCTTAATTAAAATTACGAAAACAAATTGAGAAGGATTATGAAAGGTGAAATAGATTATCAGCATGTTTTAGATCTCATATTCATATTCAGATCTCATATTTCTAATTTAAAGGACAATTTGGGGAACCCGTTTAAAATTACGTGAAAAATTACGTAGTAGCTAAAACTTTGAGGTACTTTGAGTAGCTAAAACTTTGCGGTCTGGATCAACTTAAGCAATTTTAGTTATAGGTTCGATCAGCCTATCTCATCATCTCGTAATGGTACTGTACTACGATCAAATGAGAAAACTTCTGCATTTTCATCTTTGCCTTTTGAAAAATTCATTTAGAACATGCTAAGAAGAAATTTCTTACAGTTCACACAGTTTTTAGACGAAAAGTAAAATGGATTACTTCAGTAGCTCTGCTGCATGTAGGATTCATTTAATGTCAAAACTTAAGCAAAGCAGACTAGCTTTAAATATGGCTGCCGTATAAAGTAATTAAATATTAATATGTGAACGGGATAATAAGCGCATCGCAGAATACTATTTATGCTTCGTTTATTTCTTAGACTGAACAGGTGAAAGATGATAAGTTAAGATGGAAAAGCAAGCTTTACGCCCGTTTATAGAACTCACTTGCTAACATAATCCAACGTTGTCAATTTTTCTCATATTCAATCCAATTGATAAATAAAAAAGTAACAAAGATAAGTACTTCTTGCAGAGCGCAAAATACAAAAAGTATAAAATACAGGCATTAAAATAATAATGCTATTATTATTTTCAGCATGATCCGAACTATGCGCTTTAATTAAAAATAAGAACTAAAAGAAATATTACTCGACAGTTTTAAGACTTAACAGATCATAAAACAAAGATACTAAAACTATACGACATTCAATATAGTTTTAAGATGGTAAATGCATTGTTAAACCTATTAACAACGACATTTCTAATAATAGAAAATGTCTAGACGACTGTGTTAGCTTTCATCTGATTTCTCCCCTTTGTAGGTAATATATTTCTGAGATAGGTACAAATTTAAGGCACCTGCGTCTTGAATATCAATGACGTCATCAAAACCTAAAATTATCCTAATTTCCCCAAAACGAGAGGAGAAAAGAGAGATTTACCTTATTCGAATCTTACTTATGAGTGAACATACATACACATTTCAACCCAATTTTTTGTGAGTCTTTTGGAGTTTAGAGCAGTCACAGAATACAGCCATAATAAGTGTGGTATTTTTGAAAACGTCGTTTATAGATCAAGAAAATTGTCGTCGATGTGTAGTAGAACGGTGTTACAATATCTTATTATTAGCTTACACTGTATAAGGAAACTTTTTACTCAGTAGTCCATCAGCAACCATTTTTCTTCAATGCCAAGTCACGTGGAGCTACTTAGTTTTCTTGGCTATAAGCTTAAGTTGCAATTAGTTCGCTTGAAGGCGTTCTACTTGGGGAACTTCCACTTAGTGGTGGACTTGAGAAAATGAAAGAAAAAGCAGATAGTAATCGACATCACGATTTCGTTTTTTTTTAAGGAGTTTTATAATATTTAAGGCACTAAAAAAGGGGTGTTGAAATTTTGCAAGCGATACACATTCAGTTGAATGGGCATGTCCTAGAAACAAAACCACTTCCTTTTTATTCAATCTCCATTACCTAACTCTTCATGATATCGTTCCAAAAGGACCTAAAATTATGCCTACTTAATTGCAATAACGGTGACTTCAAATCCAGCCGTAAATACTTCGTTACTAGCTAGGAATTCAACTCAGATTCCGTTTTACCAAAATATTATCAGAGACTGGAATATTTGTGGGAAATAGAACTCCTATTCTGTATTGAAAGGCGGATTTACGGCAGATAATGAATTTGCACGTTTAGTGCGAACTGATATAGTTAGAAGCATTTATACAACACTGCAGCTACCATTTCATGGATAATCTAATAGGAAGGTAAGCCCAAAGCTGAATAGATGTTGCTTTGTCTGTGCTATCATCAAACCTCTTCTATCATTTCACAGAATTACCTTTATCGGTGTGCTATGGTTATACACAAAAACAAATATGAAACACTCGAAAGAAAAATATCACCCAAACTTCTGCAAAAAAATCTACTCTACTGCGCGGGAAATAGTGCCTACCTACCTGTTCAGAGATTCTACCACTTACGCTACATTACACTGTGCAGATTGTCAAATAAGTATAAATCAATGGTAGCAATTCGTGGTTGCAGATACGCGACTTAACTAATATAAGTCCATACCTGTCACTTTCTATCATGAGAGAACAGAACGGGATGGCAATATTTTAGTTGAGTCGGGATGGTTACGAATCGGGCCCAATGTCTATGTCACCTTTTCTAGAGACCTCCGTCCAATCAGCTCTTGAATAGGAAATATAGCTAGAACAAAAATTTGATAATCTATTGGACCTTTTATAATCCTTTCCAATTTGTATTTTGTAATTTTAATTCCAGATTTTCCCTAAATGGAAGCAAATACACATAAGGCACAATAAGGAAAGATACCTACCTACCTACCTACCTAACCTACTGACGTCAGCACTTTGTCAAAACACGTTAACATCAACTCATGCGTGGTTTTCAAGCGTGTTTATTTTTATCACTTTCCAGAGGATTGATTTAGCTGCTTGTAGCTACTTACACATAGGTTAGCAGCCATTTCCCATATGAAACCCCTAAATGATATATAAAAAATCCTGTCCATTTAAAATCTTTGGTGATAGAAATCTGATTTAGAAAATCACGTCAAAAGATAATAATTATTATCGTTTATTCAGTGAAAAATCTGATTATTTGCTCCCATAAAATACAAAATCCTATTCAAAATACGACACCGGAAGGCCTCCGCACACCTTAAGAATTTACATAATAGCGACAACCCCGTGATGAAAGGAATTTAACTCCTGTCCGATGTTGAAAGGCGAATTTACGGCATTGAATTTCCGCGTCTACCTCGAAATTACTTGCAATCTACGGTTTACGGTTAAACCGTTGGTTAAACAAGTTGAAAGCTCGCTGGAACGCCAGGAGGAGTCCAACAGGATGTTCTTTTTTTTTATTATGAAAGTTTAGCATAATACCTAGTATAATTTATTATATTAGTCAATGACTCCTGTAGCTAATTTATTGATAGAGCGATGGAACGGTATTCCAAAAGGCGCAGGTTCAATCGGATCGCATCAGTTTTGATTTCTTATTTGTCATATTTTAGATGGAACATGCTTTTTATCCAACTGCGCAACGCAAAGAAGGGTAATGTGTTTATCAGCCTATGTATGTATGTGTGTATGTTTGTTCCTTTGTGGCACTCTAGAGACCAAACGCGTGAACCGATTTTAACGTCAATCGATTTGTCACTGAAGACATGATTTTTTTCGAACTATGTCGCGTCGACTCCACAATTAACAACAATAATATGTATGTGTTCTAATTATATTATATTTTAAAGTAAGTGGGAGTTGATCTTGATCAAAACAATTATGTTACCTTTTAGTGCGTATTAGGAAGGCATGGAAGGCGGTCATTGATTTTTTTAAATAACCTTTTATAGTAATATGATGTTTGTTTCGAACTTTATGTTTCTCAAATCACATGGCTAGTTTTCTAGACTCGCCAAGTTTAGCTAACGGGTTAGTAAGAGCAGCTGTGCCGGATCTTGTACTTAGAGGAAACAGTGAGCCTATATTCACTAACTTTATCCCTTTAGAACCTCCGGAGACACAAGACTACAAGTACTACGAGGATAAACTAAACAATGCAACCTGACCCTCAAAAAATTCTATGGATCAAATGTTCACCGTTTAGTAAAGAGGTATGATTTAAAGTCAGAAATGGAACATTTTCAATTTTACCTGTCAAATTAAAATAAACGAGGGCTAAGTTTCCTTGAGTCAATAATTTAATATAAGTGGACTGTGTATATTTGGTCAAATTACATTGACTTATAGCTTATTAGACTTTTATTAGATTCTAAGATATTTTGTGAATTTAGGTATTACCAAGTCCCACAGTATTTCAACTCAATACAGCGCAAAAATGCGTTACTTACAAAATATAGTATACTATTTGAATGGGATTAAAGAGCGAATTTTTAACCATCATTACTAGAGCGCAGAATGCTTTTCATATTTTGTCTCCATATTGTTGAAATAAAATATTGGAATATTTTCGAGAAAATATCTGATCCTACTGTTTTGTTAGTGATTTTGTTTATTAGTTCGGTTACTCGTATTTTAATCAAAGAAAAATTCGTTATCCACCCTTTTTCCTGCTTTGGCGTTAAGATAGGCCATTTGGGCTCTTTATCAGTTTTTCAAGCAATGGAATAAAGGTTATAAATGAGGTTCGATTACTGAATACTGCCCCGGATGTTCCATAGGTCCATAATGTATACTGATAAGAGTTGTTGAAGCATGACGCTGAATTAAGCAGGCTGAGTCCCGACTCCCAACGCAAGGATGACTGAGTAATAGTAAACAAAGTTTCCCTTACTATACAAAGTGTGATGAGCGTGCGAAGTATTGTGTCTATTGTTTGAACAGTTGTCTTCAGAAGATATCTTTACCCGCCTATTCACTACTTTAGTAACTCGTCAGTAGCATACCTACAATCCTACATATACAACGTGCAATAACATGAAAGTTTTTTTTAACCATTTTTTAACATTTTCATGGGCAAATTCTCATTATGCTTCAAGGTGAATATACCATTTAGTTACACTTTTTATACACTAAAACTTTTAATACTGACTTTCACAGTACACCAGGGAAGAGAAGCAGATGAAACATTTGCACTCAGTCCAGCATGGTACTAATCCAAGGAAGCCATCCTCTATGTTTTATCCATAAGGTAGGCAACTTTACTAATTGGTTTCAATTTTGTTTCTTTCTGGATCTTTTAGCCCTAACGACTGTTTTCCGTGACTATGTCCCTTCCCTGCTATATGTTTTTCCGCTCATAACAAAAACCTGCATTCTAATAAAATACCACGTTTAGTTTGTACAGTTTTTCTATCTAACCTCGACTCCAGGCTGGATCGTATTTTTTACGAGGGAAAGGGAATCTGTCAAAAAAGTCAAATGCCTATTTCCACAATTATTTTGCATCTCGAAAAGCCTATTTCTTAATAATGTTTACTTCTCAGTCAGCCTAAATCGCGTTTGGCCTAACTCTCGTTAAGTCTAGGCATAACGCGAGTTAGACTCACTAAGAATAAGTCATACCCAATACTAATACATATATCGCAAAGCAATATATAAATCGTATGTACGTAGTTCTTTATCTGAATAACTTACGATTTATTTTTAGATTTTTATGAAAGAAACTCATTCAGAACAGAATTTTCAAAGGCACTTGGTGGCATTAACACCAAGGAATACGACAATCTTTTCTCTAATAAATCAAACAAAATCGTTATAAAAGGAATTGAAATTCCATTTCAGTGCTGAAAAGCGAAATTCGGGCGTGGATTTTGCTCTACCACGAAATTACTTGCTATCTACAGCTTATAACAAGGACATTAGCTTATAGCGAAGCGTAGTCATTTCATGGTACAAAATAATCATGCATACAAATTATTTTTACTATAACGTCATAAATTAAAAGGAGACAATTAAATTGTAAAACTTTATCGTGAAATCTATGTAGAAAATATTTTTGACTTACCTACCCATACAAAATGACCACCACATTTTGTAAGGAGATATGATTTTTTTCATTATTTCTTTGTGTTTATAGTTTCGTTCACTGAGTTTTAGTAGAAGTTGCAATTTGCTCATGATGATCAGTTTGCGAGAAGAAGTCCCTGGCTATACAATCTATCAATCTAATAATGGTCTCTTCATACAAATTGTCTGGTCGTGGTGGTCATTTTGTTATGTTTAATCTGCAACACTACAAGGATTGAATTAACAATAAGTACCTAAACTTATTAATGGCGCTCCAACTCCATTTGTTAACAAACAAACAATTAGCTTCTCATTTGCTTTGAAAACTATATAATTGAAAACTATCAAACATATAATAAATAACACGATATTCACTTTTTATTTAAATATCGCACTTTAAAGAAAGTTTTAAGAATCATGTTGTTGAGAAAGACTGCTGTGAGACGGAATGTAGCACAATTTAATGATGCATATTCCGTTGAAGTCCTTAGTTGGTTCCATACCACATTGCAGAAAACTTGAAATAAATTGGTTAGCATAATATTTCTCAATAATTTTAGTTATACCTACTTAAAATTATTAAGAAATGTTAGGACTTTACCCGAATCTTTAAATCGATGTTCAGCGATAGTAGGTATTTGTATTTTGTAAAACAAGTATTAAAACGATTTAAATATAGACCAACCCTACACTGACACAAATGGTTCTATATTTGATTTTGTCGGTTGGAATCCATGCTAATGTGATATTTAAAAATATTCATCACACTATTCAATTCACACTAAATATATAAGTGTGGGAGATATGAGAATCCTCTAGGCAATTCAAATTAAAGTCATCAACGTTAGTTTACGACCGAGTGTTCCTTCCAGTTTGTGCAAATATTACCTATAAATTTTTTTGATACCATAATTTCCTTACTCCACGGAAATTACATCAGATTGCGGAAAATATTTATGCATAAAAAAAACAGATCTTTGTTTCATGGGTAATGTTTTATTCATGTAGTTATTTGAAAAAAAAGGAAAAAGAACCATTTAGCCTACACAATGTAGGTTGGTAGTAGAGGACTATAGGCTAATATTATGACATTCTTTCTAACACAAAAGCCATAACCTAAGAATTGAATTGAATAGTGTGATGAATATTTTTAAATATCACATTAGCATGGATTCCAACCGACAAAATCAAATATAGAACCATTTGTGTCAGTGTAGGGTTGGTCTATATTTAAATCGTTTTAATACTTGTTTTACAAAATACAAATACCTACTATCGCTGAACATCGATTTAAAGATTCGGGTAAAGTCCTAACATTTCTTAATAATTTTAAGTAGGTATAACTAAAATTATTGAGAAATATTATGCTAACCAATTTATTTCAAGTTTTCTGCAATGTGGTATGGAACCAACTAAGGACTTCAACGGAATATGCATCATTAAATTGTGCTACATTCCGTCTCACAGCAGTCTTTCTCAACAACATGATTCTTAAAACTTTCTTTAAAGTGCGATATTTAAATAAAAAGTGAATATCGTGTTATTTATTATATGTTTGATAGTTTTCAATTATATAGTTTTCAAAGCAAATGAGAAGCTAATTGTTTGTTTGTTAACAAATGGAGTTGGAGCGCCATTAATAAGTTTAGGTACTTATTGTTAATTCAATCCTTGTAGTGTTGCAGATTAAACATAACAAAATGACCACCACGACCAGACAATTTGTATGAAGAGACCATTATTAGATTGATAGATTGTATAGCCAGGGACTTCTTCTCGCAAACTGATCATCATGAGCAAATTGCAACTTCTACTAAAACTCAGTGAACGAAACTATAAACACAAAGAAATAATGAAAAAAATCATATCTCCTTACAAAATGTGGTGGTCATTTTGTATGGGTAGGTAAGTCAAAAATATTTTCTACATAGATTTCACGATAAAGTTTTACAATTTAATTGTCTCCTTTTAATTTATGACGTTATAGTAAAAATAATTTGTATGCATGATTATTTTGTACCATGAAATGACTACGCTTCGCTATAAGCTAATGTCCTTGTTATAAGCTGTAGATAGCAAGTAATTTCGTGGTAGAGCAAAATCCACGCCCGAATTTCGCTTTTCAGCACTGAAATGGAATTTCAATTCCTTTTATAACGATTTTGTTTGATTTATTAGAGAAAAGATTGTCGTATTCCTTGGTGTTAATGCCACCAAGTGCCTTTGAAAATTCTGTTCTGAATGAGTTTCTTTCATAAAAATCTAAAAATAAATCGTAAGTTATTCAGATAAAGAACTACGTACATACGATTTATATATTGCTTTGCGATATATGTATTAGTATTGGGTATGACTTATTCTTAGTGAGTCTAACTCGCGTTATGCCTAGACTTAACGAGAGTTAGGCCAAACGCGATTTAGGCTGACTGAGAAGTAAACATTATTAAGAAATAGGCTTTTCGAGATGCAAAATAATTGTGGAAATAGGCATTTGACTTTTTTGACAGATTCCCTTTCCCTCGTAAAAAATACGATCCAGCCTGGAGTCGAGGTTAGATAGAAAAACTGTACAAACTAAACGTGGTATTTTATTAGAATGCAGGTTTTTGTTATGAGCGGAAAAACATATAGCAGGGAAGGGACATAGTCACGGAAAACAGTCGTTAGGGCTAAAAGATCCAGAAAGAAACAAAATTGAAACCAATTAGTAAAGTTGCCTACCTTATGGATAAAACATAGAGGATGGCTTCCTTGGATTAGTACCATGCTGGACTGAGTGCAAATGTTTCATCTGCTTCTCTTCCCTGGTGTACTGTGAAAGTCAGTATTAAAAGTTTTAGTGTATAAAAAGTGTAACTAAATGGTATATTCACCTTGAAGCATAATGAGAATTTGCCCATGAAAATGTTAAAAAATGGTTAAAAAAAACTTTCATGTTATTGCACGTTGTATATGTAGGATTGTAGGTATGCTACTGACGAGTTACTAAAGTAGTGAATAGGCGGGTAAAGATATCTTCTGAAGACAACTGTTCAAACAATAGACACAATACTTCGCACGCTCATCACACTTTGTATAGTAAGGGAAACTTTGTTTACTATTACTCAGTCATCCTTGCGTTGGGAGTCGGGACTCAGCCTGCTTAATTCAGCGTCATGCTTCAACAACTCTTATCAGTATACATTATGGACCTATGGAACATCCGGGGCAGTATTCAGTAATCGAACCTCATTTATAACCTTTATTCCATTGCTTGAAAAACTGATAAAGAGCCCAAATGGCCTATCTTAACGCCAAAGCAGGAAAAAGGGTGGATAACGAATTTTTCTTTGATTAAAATACGAGTAACCGAACTAATAAACAAAATCACTAACAAAACAGTAGGATCAGATATTTTCTCGAAAATATTCCAATATTTTATTTCAACAATATGGAGACAAAATATGAAAAGCATTCTGCT
>JARACY010002330.1:0-44123 GCA_029255725.1 Scrobipalpa atriplicella | reverse complement strand
AAAAAGAACTATGTGCTCAAATAACCCTACAAGTGGCATGTAATAAATAAAATGAGCGTTCGCCAAATGAAACCGCGGGCCGGCGTTAACTTCGACCTTTCGCAAAATTAAAATTCTCAAACGATCTACACTTTGAAAAAGATATATGAGGGTTCTTTCATCTTCCCCAGTCGGGTAACCTTAGTCGTTTGCGGGCAGGCTGCGGGGGTACTCGTAGTGAAGGGTCATAGTTGAAAATTAAGTTCATCGGATTTAAATCATATACAATAAAGATGATTCATCTGTTCATTTAACCGTGGATCATGTGCTGCCTCATATAAATGAATTCCTAAAGAGGAGCAAACTTAAAAGCTGGACAACACAGGAGCGACCCTTTTGAAGAAAATTAATAAGAAGGGCTGATCCCTCGTCTGAATGAGCAAATTCTAGAAATCTTTACAAGGAAAAAATCCTTAAGTCTCTACCTTCTATCCTATCTTAAAATTCTCTCCAGTCAAGTGAAGACTGACTCATTTGACTCAAGATTGAGCCAGATCGTAAGAATCAGTACCCTTCCCCTCCCTAAGTTCAGACCCGGGGGGCCGGGAGGGATCAAGGGTAGAAAAGTCGGGGGTCTGAACCTCCTGTTATTTATGGGCCTCTCGGGTCCAGCGAAGTGCCCACTGAATATAAATCCTGGACCAACTTATGTAAAGGAGGGTTGTACGATACGTACCTACTCAATCCATGTTAAATATGTAGGATAAAATTACATTCAGATGGAAAAAGGTAATTTAAAACAAAAAGTCAATATAATTTTGAATCAAATATAAAAAATCATAAATCACTTATTTTTGTACAGTCCACATCAGTCGCTAAAGTCTCCAAAAAAGTCTCTAAAAAAGATTTTTCGTACATACTAGATCTTTGACATCATAAATGAATCCAACTTATAATTCGATGGTGCTTTGCTCCCCTCAAATTCACAGACCCCATCACTTTTAAAATACACCTCATTTAAAAAAAAATTAAGTTTACAGTAGGTATCATAAAAAAAACGCAACTCGTGAAATTTCCAGGGTTTACGTAAATAACGAAAGCTCCATAAAAAGATGTATCGTCAGAAGTACTGTAATCCCTTATGGTTATAAAAAAAGTCCGTCGTAAGCTCATCACTAAGGCACGCATACATCATTGAAGTAAAGTGCTATTTCAAGTGACAAGTGACTAGCGAATATGCATCAAAATTTTCCAGGATACTCATTGATCCAAATTTGCATCTTGTTCGCTTCAGCCACCAACCCAGGTCATCGCTTCATCTGATCGCTGGTCTAGTGAGCACCATCGGGCATTGGTTCTGCGCTATATGCTCAGCGTCTACGGCGAATTCACAATTTGCCATCAGGGTGCATTGAGTACCTGATAATATTGATCCGTTAGAATAAGATGAAGACAGATAAGACTTACATGCTTGACTGAGAGATATAGAAAAAACATAGAATGTGCGAGTTACTTCTCCTCCCGTGCATGCTGTAAAAACCAGTTTACTAAAGGATTCGAGGGCTCGAGGGATTTAGTATGGGCTGACTACCTTTCATTAAGCAATATACAGGACAGGACAGACAATATATATAAGCATAATAGGACCACATCATGCTGGTATTAGTACCTACGAGTAAATATAATTAGCACATCGTGTTACCTTACCAGCAAAGGAGACACCTGGTCAGGGCCGCTCAAATGGATGAAGTTATTACAGGAGATTATTGATGGTTTAACATGGAAATTCATACATTTTCAAAAAAAAATTACTGCATGAAATTTCATGAAATCCATAAATAATTTACCGAAATAATTTGATCCGTGTCGAGCAGCCCTGCCCAGCAATTGCCTTTTCTGATTGTAGGTACACTCGCAGTAGACCGCAATCTCCTGCAACTTGAGCCTGCGCAGGCCGGCGTGCCGTCGCACACAATTCCTCATTAAAATGACACGAGCACGCACCTCGATTATGCGACAATTTGTATGAAGCTGCCGAGCCGCCCGCCAGATAACTTGAAAGGGCGACTTTGCTGACAGAATGGCGGCATTTATTTGTTTTATGCTGATGAATTTTGAGAGTGGTTTCGACTGGCCATGAGGCGAGTAACAGCTAGTTTAGTGCGTGTATTTGGTTCTGGCTAGGTTCTGGTGATGATGGCAATCGACGAAGCTATTCAGAGACTTAAATTGCGCAAGTTGGTTTAGCTGTACATGAAGGTCAAAACCTCAAATCGTTAACAATTTCATAAGGCATCAGTTGGGTTGAATGTTTTTAGTTGTTTAATCCTACGTACCTATAATACTAAGATCCAATCATTAAATTGGATCCTTAACACAAGAATATAATTGATTTTAGGATCATTAACGGATTAAGAGCTTTAATTTAAGAAAGTAAAATGATCGCATACAATCCATTTACACGACCACATACCGATGGAAGAGAGAGACTGATATCCACGCAAGCGTACACCATACAAAATGATCTCATTATTTCTCACCACAAAGGCTCCTTTTTCACTCAAATTACCATATTACCCGCAAAGCCCGTCAGCTATCTGGGCTGTCATCAGCTGAAGGCCTTGTTTGTCATTCCTTTTGTCCCAAACCTACGTTGAAGCCTCCGCGGAAAATCTATATCAATTATCCCTTCCCCCCTCTACCCTGCTGTACCCTTTTGTTCAACCCCCCCTTTCTCATTATGTATTCTTTCATAAGATATTTTCGTCCAGCGCTCAAGGATAAAGGATAAAACGTTTCATAACGTGATTGTATCTTCGGGTAAGTAATTAGAGTGATGACGCTTTGTAAGGTTGGTAAGTATAGTAAAATTAAGTGCCCATTTGGTTTTAATGTTCAGTATTGGAGGAATAATGTGAAAGTGGTAAGTATATTAATTAGCTACGAAAGAGGTTCAATTTACAAAATTACACTGATTTTATGAAGCCATTTTCTTTTAAGTAGGTAGAGGCTATTTATTGTGCGTTTTAGCCATTGTTGTAGCGTGTTACTATTGGTGAAAAATTCAATAAAATGGGTACTTACGTTTGACGACTCTATCTAATTAATATAACTCGGTAAATCTATGCAGCTATCGAAATTGTATTAAAGTTAAACTTCTTTAGGCGCGTTGAGAGTAAAATTTCAAGGTCGCGTCACGGGCACGGGCAGGCGGGACGATTTTGGACTGTCCCGTTTGTCCCGTTAAGCTCAAGTCAAAAATGTCAAAATTTCAAAAATGTCAAAGATGTTTCACTTCTGACACGTGTGCTCGGCACGCACGCTCATTTTAATTTATTATACTTAAATGCTTCTTCACACTGTTGGTTACTTACGAAATAAGTCAAAGTCGTAATCTCTCTCCCAACCTTCAGTCACTCAACGCAACACATTGGCAAATAAATTACTCCAGTGGCCAAACAATTCACGGTGACAATTCCATCTACGTGGTAGAAAAAAGCGGCTGCAGCGGTGCGCAGGTGCCTCGCCGCAAAATTGAAACCCCCTCATTAGGAACCCTGGCTGCTGAGCCAGCTGAATGGAAAGGTTCCGCAGATGGACTCCAATTGGAACTCATAGACTGCTTTAGATTGAGATAAAAGAAGGAAACGTTCGCTGTGGTACTCCAAGCATCTCATCTCTGAATATAAGTGAAGGAAAAAAGCGGCTGCAGCGCTGCGCAAGTGCCAAGCCGCTAAATTGAAACCCCCTCATTAGGAACCCTGGCTGCTGAACCAGCTGAATGTAAAGGTTCCGCAGATGGACTCCAATTGGAACTCGCAGACTTCTTTAAATCGAGATAAAAAAAAAGAATCGTTTTCTATGACAAGCCAAGTATCTCATCTATTTTTATAAGTGAGGGAAAAAAGGCTGCAGCGGTGCGCAGGTGCCACGCCGCTAAATTGAAATTCTCTCATTAGGAACCCTGGCTACTGAGCTAGCTGAATGGAAAGGTTCCGCAGATAGATTCCAATTGAAACTTACAGACTACAGACTGATTGAGATTATGATAAAAGAAAGAATGCTACTCATGTTTTTTTTTTTAAAGAGAAGAATGAGAAGCTGAGCATCGCATCTTTTATTATAACTGAAGGAAAAAGGTGGAAATGAAAACCTCCTCATTAGGTGCCACGACTGCTGTGAAAGGTTCCAATTAGAACTCACAGACTACAGAACATACTGATTTAGATTGTGATAGAAGAAAGAAACGTTTGCTGTAATTAGCCGAGCATCATGTTCATGTTTTGAATGACACTGTTTCGTATAATGTTTTTTTATCAATGGCATTCAACCAGCACAGCACAGAAGAATCCCGTCCGAGCGAAGTGGAGCGCACCTAGTAGAAGTGCCAACTCCGCGTTTCGGTCGCGGCGAAGGAAATTGGACACTCAGTGAATAATGCCTCCTCCACAGATATTTTAATTAAACTATTCTCTTTCTGTGGCAGAATTTATCGCACGTCTTTTGCTGGGAATAAATTTTAGAGCGAGAGACAGTTTAAAAACTTTTAAGTAATATGAAATGAAATGGTCGTGGCTGTTTGTATGTTTCATCTTATAATGGTAGATATTCTGGACATTATTATGATCATTTTTAGTAAGCTATCGCTTATAGGATTGATAGTGCGTGTTTATTTATTTACTTTATGTAAAAAATGGTTCATAATCCATGTAAATGGTGCATTCTGTGGACGGTCTGACTTTCATTTATCACCCCGTGACTGCGGAAAATTTATATTAAGAAGATTTATTTAAACAACCACAAAATTCCAACATCTATAGATTATTTTGTAGATTACTAACTCTGTTTTAAAACTCTGTTAACCCAGTTCCTGTTAATATTTCTTTAATTAATTTCGCTAAAAATAAGCAGAACTTTTGAACATGAACAAGATAAACCGCAGGATGATGACTCAAGATTGAGTGCAATATTAAGTATGGATTTGACAGGTCGTTTTGTACTGAAATGACATTTCTGATACGAACTTAAATTAGCTGTCACTCTTGAGAGCTGATTATAAATACGGGCCATGGTGTCATAAACTTATCCAAGATTTAAAAAAATATCGTACCAGCAGAATACAAGTTTGATAACTTACCTCCTGTCTGTTAATTTTATATGTATACCTATATCAATTCATTTTATTTACCTCCACTGAAAATAAACAGGACTATTTAGATAAACAACATGAACGAATAAATAGTAAGGTAAATTTCATAAAAAAAAAAAACATAAAGTTTTTCTAGCATTTTAGTTCGAAATAAATCCGTTCGGCTGGACCGCTAATAAAACACGAATCAATTTCAATTCAGCCTAAAACACACAGTGTATCAGTGGTAGTAAGTATGTAATTTACTTACAATTTAATTTAGAGTAGTTATACTTATATTTCATTCAAAACTTTTCATAACGTTATAAATGTGCCTGAAATAAAAAAAACGTTGCTCAAGCACCGCTTCACTTCGTTTGCCATTGAATTTTTTACTGTGTTTCTGTAAAACTCAGACGTAGACGAATAGATTCCATTTTTCAGGAGCGCTTGAGCACCGTGGCAACGTAAAAAGATTTTTTTGTACCTACATTCACACACAGAGTCATGTCTGTATCTCTTTACGAGTAGGTAGAGCGTCAACAACCTCATGATAGGGCGTTTTATCTGATAAGGTTTGAGTAATTTGTGAAAGAACTTCTTAGCTTCTTACTTAGATATATTATAATGATGCTGTTGTTATCCTGAATAATTAAAATAAATAAATAAGAAGGATCTGTGTGTACCAGTAGCTGTATGATATTTTGTATGTAAGTAGGTACCAATGTTGTTGGTCACTTATGTACCTACCTACTTTTACTTAATAAGTACCCAAAAGGGATACTAAACTTGCTAAGTGAAACTGGTTGGGTAAAAAAAAGCTGTGGAAATGGTAGTAGTTACAACTGTTTTAATAAAATCTACTGAGTCACCTCAGCCCCACCCACCATAGCAGTCTTAAAATCATCAGTACCAAAACTGTATACGAGAAGGTAAGTGGGTATTGCATAATACTACCATCTTTTTACTGTGCATTTCCGCCGCAGTCCTACAAGCAAGCTTAAAAGCTAAAACGAATCTTGTACCGCTGTAAAAAGAACAAATGGTCTACATTTTTCTACTTTGTTCGCACTAAGCTGTTGGCCGCCCGGGTTTGTCGTACTTACTATGATTTTCTTTGCACCTGCTACTTTTGGGATTACTTAAATGCTAAGTTATGGCGCCGTTGGTCATATATGTACAGGGTTATTTTTTAGTTAGTTCGCAAACTTATAGTTATATGGGTTGAACAGACTATGAAACTAAAAAACTTTCAAAAATAAATTATTCTTGGAAATTATTGATTTTTGTGTGAATATTGTACAGTTACGATGTCTGAGCAATTCCTATCAGATTGCGTACTGACTATGGAGAGAAAAGAACATCCTTCGGTACCTGATTTTCTTTCCGAAAATACAGGGTTACTTACCTATTTCTTAATAGACCTATAATGATACTAAGAAATTAAACAACAAATTGTCTGATCGAAGTGATCATTTTGCTTGGGGAAGTAATTTTTCTTTTTTCATCATTTCGCGAAAATGAGAAAATCAGTTTCATATTATTATATACAATTTTAAATATTTAAATAATACTAACTTTATTTTATGTTAGTACTTTATAATCACGACACACTACAGACAAACTCTAAACAGCATAGTGAGTTTATTTAAGTTTCCGCCATTTTAGGCGTCGGTCCGTGACAGACGTCGGAGCGGGACTCTGCTAATGTTCTGCTGACTGTACCTAGTAGAGCTAGCAACCTGTAGACAGAAATTCAGAGTAAATAATTTTTCTTTATTTATTTAAGTTTCTTCCATTTTAGGCGTCGGTCCGTGACAGACGTCGGAGCGGGACTCTGCTAATGTTCTGCTGACTGTACCTCGTAGAGCTAGAAACCTGTAGACAGAAAATCAAAGTAATTAGGTATTTTTTTACAACATGCTTATTTAAAAGATTCTGCGCAATGCAAATTTACTTGTTCTTTTCTGTTCTCTCTCACAATAATGGAAAATGATAAATATGGACTTAATATTAGTTAAGTCGTATTGTCGTGAAAATTTAATTTTAAAACAGACCAGTATACAATGATCAAATTGTAACAAAATATGAAACAAGACCTCTGTGCTACCAACTGTATAATCAATCGCCGAAGAAAAATATCTAGAAATAAAAAAAAAACATCTTATTTATCATAGTACTTAATCTTATTTTAATATTATTGGATCTATAAAATAAAGCATAACTACTTCACTTATTGTTATTAAATAGATTATTTTAGAATTTTAAAATTCCCTTTTCTAAAATAAACTCAATACACAAACCAAATAAGACTTTGTAATATGAATAATTTTGCAAATTAAACTAATCGTAGATAGGAACGCTGAATCTTTGTATTTTTAATCTGAAGCGTACTTATGGCAAAAGTTTCTCTACGTTTTTTTTTGTCACTTCTGTTACCTTCGTAGCCCACAGCACCTAAGCTTTTAGACTTGCACAGTGAGCTTCTAAACTTTAAGCTCGCTCATATATAATTCTAAGCCCTGCTTTTGTTCCGCGGGGAAATAGCTGAGAGTTGCCGCTAAATTATTTAACCGGGCGGCTGGAGTTAACCAGACCGGGCCGTTCGTTCCGGTTAACTGGCCAGTGAGAAGATACGGGTTTAATTAGATTAAGGTGGACAACTCCGAGACAACCTTTTTTTGTTGCCTTTTGCTGTTTTTCAAGTTTCAGAAGCTAGTAATTTTATATTACGAAATGGCAAAATTTTTTATTTATAATTGGCTACTTTCCAACTAGTCAACTCAGCAACTTTTTATGAAATGTCAAAAACGCTTTTTTGTATGAAAATAGTAAATTATGACGTCACATTTTAATAAAAATTGACTAATCAAATCAATAAATTATAATACTTTTAATTCGATTATTAAAATCTAAATGTGCATTTTTTTTTTAATGATGAATGAAGTCCACAATATTTTTAGCCATTAGTTTTAAGTATAAACGTTTTGAATTTTTTAAGCTACCCAGTCAAGTACCCAATTATTCCAATCGTAATAATTATGATGTACATGCTCTGGACGACTCCTAAAAGATAAAAACCTCATATCAGAGAAAGAGCAATATGGGCTATTTGGTGAGAAAACGAGCTAACAAAAACATAACTATTAAAATTATTGCTGTTCCTTTCTGTTTTCTGATGATAGAAAGTGACAGTTATGAATTTTTATTATTTATATCGAGCCGTTTGCGATGCCAAATTGCTACCATTTGGGGAAATGTAGCATTTCTGCTACTGATTAATTCTTAATTATTTTTAATTATAAATTTTACAAAATGTAAACAAATACGTGTCAGCTTTGACCATTTCAAATCATTATGACAAAGAGTTGTCATTCTTTACTTTACTCCATAGAGTCTATCATCTAAGGTTTCACTTCATCCATTTTACCTTCTTTATGCTTTTTCCAAATTATTTCTTCGTGGATGTGCCTCTCTGTCCTCTCTTAGGTCCTCCGGAACCTCACGGCCCTCTCCAGTCTAAGAAGGACGTATTCCGAAGACTCTTTCTACTTCTGTCTACTATGAAGTCTGAACTCTTCTGAAGCTACTGGCCACTATTGGCCACCTAGAATTTTGAATATTTGAAATCTGAAGAATTTCGAGAAATATACTGTTCCAGAACTTTCCGACTGATATATAAGCTCCTGAAAAGCTGTCAACTGGAGAGTTCTTGGGAAGAAGTGAACCAGTCAACATAACTTTACTTTCTTGGAAAAACTACGGCTGATCCACATTCTTCGGTCTCCTATCCTCTGAGTCTCCGCTGAGGACACTCCCGCACTACGGAGAAGCCTCAATCCTCTCATCTCTTCGGAGGGCTGCTGAGATCGCGCCCTCACTCCGAAAGTTGTTCACGCCCCTCTCCGGATTACTGAGGAGGGCTGCAGAGGACGACGTCTCATCACCTCCTCGAGGGCGCGTTACTACTTCAACGCGCCGGGCTACACTATAAGGTTACGGTTATCTAAGAGAGGGCTATATTTATCTACTCCACGAAACACTCTCTTCTTTTCCTTTGGCTTATTCCCTAACTAATAAATCTAATTTATAATTTCATTCCTCTTTTCTTTGTTTACTTTTGTAGGTAGGTTAGTCCTAGGGCTTATTTAGGGCACCTACATACATTACACTTTACAGTACCTACTCATTCACGCTCCCAGGAGTCGCGGACACCCTCTTGGAGGGACACTATACATTAGCTGATCTTCTGAGTAGGTACTCACCTGTGTGTACCTGGGTTCCTTAGGGCGCTCTAGCCCTCTGGAATTGAGGTAACACTACAAGTTGTTCCCAGCAGATATTCGGTAGGTATAAGCTATCGTTTTCTTTTTCTATCACCTAATTCCAAGCAGAGCTCACCTGAACCAGGTTAAAACTCCATCCAACTAATTAGATTTTTGTACAAACCCGATCCAATCAATTTAACTGTTCCTACACCTACCTAATCCGGACAAGCGTCCTAATTAATTCCTTCCTAAACATTCTGGACTCTGCGTAAAACGAAAACGTTTCCAAGCCTCTCGAGCGAAACATCAGACCCGATTGAATCAATTTAAACTCCGAAAATCTCATCTCGGAGGGTCCCTCCCTAATTATGCCTACGGAAGGACTGGCACAAAAGAGACAAACGACCCAGTTCATACTGAAAGCTACTGGCCGGTACGTTACAACCCTTTTTCAACCTTATGCCAAACAATTTCGAATAAAGTGTTCTGAATTTGAAATTGCTGGCGGTAAAACAAAGTTGGCGGGAGAGTAATCGTCTGTTCGCGGCAGCGGGGAGGGTAAGGGATCCAACATGGCTGCCGTAAGATTTTGTTCGGTTATATTAATTAAATCTTCGTAATTTATGGGCGGCTCGTGTAGCATGTGCTGGTTTTGATTTATCGTTTTTTGCAGCATTAATTTGGGATTAGGTTGCTTCGTTAGACGTAACTTGACTATCCCACGGAATATGGCAATACATATACCTCACCCTCAGAACCAACTCAGAACAGAAGCCATTTTGTTTACTTTTTATTTGAACACGGCTTATACTTTTTTAACGTTCTATACACTGGCACTCTGTCAGGTAAACATAAAAATATAAATTGCATAGCTCTCCAATAAACTACACCAATAATTTTCCTACCTGTTGATGAGTAAATAAATTAGCTTGGAGGTACCTCCCTAAGTATGAATATTTTATTCATTTTGCACAGTTTTAAATCTCAAAATTTCACCAAGCTTTCCCAACTCAGGTATTCACAAACGACTCAGAGGTCCCTGATCTCTGCATAAAACATAACATAAATTACACTTGGAACGCAAAGGCCTCTTTTCAAGTTACCTCGTACGTTTCGCATAATGAAAAAAATTAGGGCATCCCCGCCTCTCTCCCTCGGACCCTTTCCTGTCCCACCCCCCGCCACGTGTGACCCTTGAGAAATATAGCTCAAAAACCGACAAGATTTAAATGGGTCCAGCTTTTGAGTGACGATTTTGGACAGCATACTGATAAGTGTGACAGAAGGAAGTAGAGAGAAGTTCTTTTTAATAGTATAGTGACGATAGCGCCAATGACGAAAAATGGACAGTTGGACAATGACAAAAAAAGTCATGATGGAGTCATTATGTAGAGTACTAGTCTTTCAATGAATTTTTCCATTTACCTAACTATTATTTATTTCAAACAGTCCCTTATAAAAGTTGTTTGATTGATATTACAGTTACCCCAATATTCAAAATGTTTAATGCGTACTATTGCATAAAAACTTGTCAGACGTGGCGGAACGACCTTTGGGTATCTGCCTACCCCATTAGGGATAAAGGCGTGATTTTATGTACGTATGTATGTACTATTGCAGATATAAATAATAAATGTGCTTCAAATCCTATTCATATGAAATTTTGGTTTCTATAGGTGCCTAGGTGCCTACCTCCTTTACTATGTAGGTTAAGTACTTTTGATTTTGAAATACCTTCTGGACCTAAGGGTTGTATTTATAATCAGCTCTCAAGAGTGACAGCGAATTTGAGTTTGTATCAGAAATGTCATTTCAGTACAAAACGACCTGTCAAATCCAAACTTAATATTGCTCTCAATCTTGAGATCGCTTTATAAATACGAGCCTAAGACACTCTTTCAAAAAGAAAGTCGCCGATGCGCAATCAGCATGCAAAGTGTTATGGCCGGGAATGGACATCAAGGACCACCTTCCGTGGACCGAACTCTTCAAAACTGCACCGGATTCACTGCACTTCTTCACTCTTTTTTTAAAGGAGAAAATTGCACTCTCTATTTTCGCGTTGTATAACTCTACCTGCTACTGAAATAATGTATATTTTTTTTACATTTAGGTGGTTACGTATGTATACGCATTTCGATCTAAAATTGCCCTCAATATTTGTCAGACATTGCAAAAACGCCTTTTTACACTCTGCCTGCCCTTTAAGAGACCGAGGCGTGACTTATTTATGTATGTAATTTTTTAGACGAGACCATCTACCATGCTCTCTAAATTATGCGTTATGGCAAATACCCTTCAAATGAAGGAGGCCTGTATCCAGCCGTAGACTATTGTGGCTGTTAAAGTAGTACCTATATTAATTCTGTGGTAGTACTAAGAAATGTTTTCACTCGAATCAACAGTGAAATAATAGCGAAGCGAGTATCGGGTCCGTAGTACCGCAGCGGATTCTTTTTTTAAACAGCGCTACGCGGGACGCACAAACATTGGGTTCAAGTGCATCGGCTGACCCGGCAGCGAGTCGCGAATGCTTCTTTATTTGCTGACCGTATGCTGTTGTATGTGAACTGTGGATTTACGTAGGTGGATTATCACGTTATCATAATTGGTAGAGTATATTGGAAAGTTTAAATTAAGCTGACGTAGGACCATTCTCGAGAATCGCCATATAAATTGCCATAAAAGATGATAAAAGTAATCAAATAATATTTTATCAGCAAAAATAAAAATAGTGTAAAAAAAAAGTTACTGAAAGTAAAATTATAAAATTATTTTATAACACATTTGCTCGTAAAGGGTCTCTTACTACACCAATTTCAATATTGTATTGTATCTTATTACGAACTTGAGCGTAATCGTAATGTAAAATGCACGAGTGCTGTAAAACACACGAGTTTTTTTTTTAATTAGGTAAAACGCACGGTTTATCGAACGGTACTTTTTTAAATCTTAGCAAAGAGTTTTTATGGCAGAAAAGTGGTCAACATTTTATAAATAAAATTAACTTTAGGAGATAAAGTATAATAAAATAAACATTTAATTCTAGGAGATAAAGTATAATAAAATAAACATTTAATTCTTTGATTTAATTAATTTTTACAATAAATTACAACCATTTATCTGTAACAAAATAAAAAAAATATTAATTTAGTTTATTAGTAATACTGGCTGGTTTTTTGTGCTTTGCCTTAAAAAAAAAGCGCTGCGCGATATAATCTGGGGTACGTTCAGAAACGCTCGATCGATCGAAATTTAACCTGGTTAAAAATTATATTACCCGTTCAGAGACACCTGGCAGACGAAATTTCGACTAGGCTAATTTTTATCCGGCCCGTTCAGAGGCGCACCGGAAGTGAGGTCTTATCTGACAGCAGCTAAGGTGCACGTTCAGTGCGTCCCACTAGTATAAGATTCGATCGGTATAAATATCGAACTGGGTCGACTGAACGTACCCCTGTGGATGCGCGCGCATCGCTAATTTGTGAACGAGTAAAAATTATTCCTCGCTTTTTTTTCTTTTCGCTGTATTGTTTTAATTTTTTAGCTATTTCCTCGAAATATGTTATAAAACGTCGTACGACATACGTGCGGTTTGATAATTACAGCCTCTGCTTTCTTGTAGCCCTCGCCTACGGCTCGGGCTGGCAATATTGCCTCGGCTGTAACTATCAACGCACCGCACTTGTATCGTAATGTACTATTAATAAAAAAATACTTACATGAACTTATCGTTCCATAATTCAAACGTTCATCATGGTTATTGTCATCATCCTCTTTACACACAGCACATTATAAATTCCCTAATCTAATCTTTATAATTCAATCCCCTACCTTCCCTCACGTCACTAGCAGTCAGCACAGGTAGTCACGTGAACGAGGGTCTACCGTTCAGCAGGTGGCGGAGTGTTCTCGAAGATGTCAGGTGTCGCGGCCAGCTACTCAAGTGACCCTAATAGCTGCCCTGCTAATTACACGTAGGCTTCCATAACATACAATCACTAAGCAAGTACGACCGAAATATCTGTTCAGCTGAGGGTGTCACCACTATAGCTGTCATCCTTGCTGTCATCGCTTCATTCCTGTCAGTGTAACCATAGCTATACTCTGTAAAATCTAAGAAGTTAGCTGCAACAGATGCCATTCCGAAGTAAACCTAATTAAATGTACCTATCTGAAATCTATAGGAATTGAATCTGTCACAGTTACCTTCCTAGACTTTTATGAGTATAGTTCCAAATATTTCCACCTGAAAATATAATTCGGTGGCACTGTAATAGTGGACCAAATGCCAACAGGATGATAAAAAAGCATTTTTCTGCACATAGAAATTGTTGACGGATGTTAAAGATTTGAATCTACATACGAGTATCATTCTGTACTTTTCACTGGACGGGCCGATATGCTTGAAGTGACATCGTGCTATGGTAAAAATGTATGACCAAAAACTAAATATTAGCAATTCATACCACAGCCAGTTTTTATTGTTTAATGTATTGCAAAAATTATACAAGCAATGTTATGTTAATATGATCTCATCACGCTCAGTGACCACCCTACGAAAATTTCAATATGGGTCATTCTTTGAGAGGTCGAAATTTTCGGTCACACGCTTAATACTCTAATGATATAAAACGCACAGCTTAAAACTCTTTTTTATATGTTTGTTTGTTTAATTGACTACCTAGAATTCCTAATTTCAACATAATATTACAAAATACGTTAAACAAAACTTTAGTTAGAAACCTGAAATCGGGGTCAAAACTAGCGTTCTTCGCGTGTCACACTCTGCTCTTCCGAAATTGAAAAGCTTATAGCAATTTATTTACCTGGACTATGTCGTACTTTTTACCCATGAAAATGATCCTGGAAAACCACAGATTTATTTAAAATAATAAACTACACACATATTTAAACACCAACATTCACAAAACAAGCACTTTGTGTCGGTCACACGTTTTCGAGACTTCTGAGCGCGCGGTTTGAAACGACTCTTACGTCTCAACGAAGCTAACTATGACCAGGAAAACACTCCCGCCATTTGCCAGTCCTGACATGGCATCTGAGGAAAGAGGACTGGTGACTCATCGCAGTTCCCGAAAAAAAATAGAAGGTGCTTAATTTTCGAGACCAACATTTTTCTACCTACGCAGATCACTCAAGTGGACATGTGTAATGTATGATAGAATAACACTTTGAATCTGTTATTACTATTATTAACTTGTAAATATAACCGAGATTTTAGATTAATTTAAAAAAAAAGAAATTATTGCATAGTTTAGAGAGAAATTGCGAAAATACCCTAAATTCGGTCACTTGGGTGGCGTGATTTGGGTGGCATTTTGTCCACCAAAGCGACATTTCACACCACTCAAGTGACTTATCTTATTACTTAAACAAAATTCATATGAATACCGCGTTCTTATTGTGAAGTAATTAATGTAAAACATTATTTATGAAGCGTATAGTGATAATCTTGTCTAATAGCTCGTTTATTATGACTTTCCGTTTTAAGGAGAACATTTTTGTCTTGGCAGACAGCTGACTGATAATCCTTCGCCCTGGAACTTCTTCCTTGGCGGAAATCTCCTTCGGACATACTCAGGCTCCCTGGAGAGGCAATCCACGCGGCCTGCAACTACAGGCCGGTCCCTGGGTTCTTCTTTAGCTATCCTCCGCGGTCAAGCCCACCGGGTGAGACCCCATGGCAAGTCGTGCAATGAACTGGTCGATGTTCTCCCACTCGAGATCTTGGTGAAGCACATCGTTTCTCATATATATTGGAGTCTTTATTGCCGATCGGACAGTTAAGTTTTCCTGGGCTCTGATCTTCTTTTTCAACAAGTTGCACGCGAGAGCGTACCAAGCGGGCGCCGCGTACGTCAGCTTTGCGCGCAAGTACGTTTTGTAGATGTTGATTTTCGTGGGCAGTTTGCTATCTTGCCGCAGTTTGGCTCGGGCTGCCTTGACTTGTCCCACCGCGTTCGTGTTTTTTCATGGTGAGGTTCCTGTCTATGGTTATACCGAGATTTTTGACAGGGCTTTTGAACTCCTGTCCATGGATGCGAAGTGGGGATGGTAAGTGGCATCTTCCTATGATTAGAGCCTGTGTCTTGGCAACGTTTGCTTTCACGCGCCAATGGCTCAACCAGCCTGGGAGCGCGTCGACCGTCGGCTGCATTTTCTTGGCTGCATGCTGTGGTTTGTAGGATGAAGATGAGCTGAGATGAAGGCCGCATCGTCAGCGAATAGAGCCAATTAAACGTCACCCACTCTGGGTATGTCGTCCGTGTAGATGGAATAACACGCCGGGGAGAGACAGCCAGCTCCCTTGAGGGACTCCCGCTTCGATGGGGTGTTCAGTGGATCTGACACCTTCGACGGCCACGTGGAAGTTTCTGTCTCTGAGGAATGACTCGATGGTCTTGACGATCCTTCTGGGTGTTGAGGTTTTCGACAGTTTGTAGACGAGTCCGTCGTGCCACACCCTGTCGAATGCCTTTTCCATGTCAATTATTACGAACACCGATTCTTCATCTTGTTCATCCTCGTAGCAATGTCATGGTTCACTCTAGCAGGTTAGAGAGTTGTGGAATGCTCTAAGCGAAACCCGAACTGTTCTGGTCTTGGGTATGTGAGGCAGGATAAACTTCTCAAACACTTTGGAGAGCGTTGGGAGCAATAAGATGGGCTGATAACTCTCCGGGTTGGCCAAGTTCTTGTCTGGCATCGGAAGCACAATGATTTTTGCGCTTTTCCATGGTGTGTGGAAATGACCAGTTCTGAGGATTCCGTTGAAGACTTGGGTGATTGCTTAAACGGTCTTCTTGGGTAGATTTCCCCCAACTCATGTTCGATTCAGTTGGTGGTTGAGATGGTTCTTTAATGGAGGGAATCTGGTGAAGAACTTTCTGGTGCGCTTCTTTTCCTCTAGCAGGTCTCGCAAGTGTTGTGGGAGTAGTGGTTGCATTTTGTTCTTGGCTTGAACATCCTTGAGCTTTCTCCAATCACCACAAAATGGTGTGGTGATTTTAGTGGTAGCTTGGTCGATTTCTCCAGGGGTCGATACGGGATGGTCCAGTTGGAAGGTTTCCATTTAACGGTAATAATTGCAGAAATTGCGACTATGTCTTGAAGGGTTTTTCCGTTTACTTATTATAACTTAAGAGATTTCAGGATAAGATTTGCAGTTCGCATTTAAGTTTTTGAAGTAAACAAACTGTTATAATATCATTAAAAGTAATCAAAAAGGATATTAAACTCATGCTGACGGTGGTAATCTTTCACTTTTTCCTCATAATAATAACAAGGTCACTCGAGTGGCACAATATGTCACGTTTGGTGGCATCGAAAATTTCGAAAATTAATTCTGTTGTAACCTGTGGTTAGATATGAGTAATTTTTTGTAATTAAACTTTTATTGATCTCTTTATTATTCTCCAATATAAAAAAATGGCAAAAACGCACAAAAAAAATTCGCCACTAAAGTGACCCGAAGAATCATTTCTGAAGAACGACCCATATATAAATTAGGCCCCTCTAGCCCTCAAAAACAAGTCAAGAGTCATTTCCACCGAATCCGTTGGACATTTGTTTATTTTTCAGCAAATTGCAAACGAAAGCGTAGAAGTACCTTGGGCTTGGTCCTTTCATAAAAATAAAAATGTTGATTATCTAGCTTAGATGTATAAAATAATATGGATGCGTTATTACGTAACTTTAAAAACCGATTGATAGCAAAATTAGAATGTGCCAGCTGCATCTCCTCCCGGGCATGCTGTAAAAAACTAGGTAAGGGATTCGAGGGTTTCAGTGTATTTAAGGCGATTAAGGCGATGGGCTGATAACTCGTCACTATAACAATACTTATACAATTATGTATCACAAAATTATCTGTAATACATGATCCCTAATGGGGTAATAACCCTCAAAATTTGTCAGACGTGGCGGAACAATCTTTGGGTCGTTTTCGCTCTGCCTACCTCATTCGGGATAAAGGCGTGATTTCATATACCTAAGTATGTATTAAAAACCGATTGCTTTGCTTACCGATAATATCATGCGAGTTTGAATAAAGCCGATCTTGGTTGCTAATATTATAGAAACGTTTAACTGTTTCTTACTTTATACACTTGAGTGCGTTTCGCATTATATTTCTTGATTTTTGTTCTAGTAGGTAGTTGTTAAGATATTTCGTCTTACAGAATATTTTGTTTTAGCACATCAGGACATCATATTTAATTTTGGCTTTATCTGACACCATATCTCTAGTATTCCACCAACGTTATCTCACAATTCCCAAAACGGAAACCCTTTTGTTATTGTCAAATTAGGCAATCCTCAAGATAACAAAAACATCCCTATCCCATCCCTTTATTTTAAGGGACAAAGGGTTTTTATTGAAGCCTGAATTTGTTAAGGGCGGGTTTTAACTATCTTCCGCGAATAATCCTATGGGTGGAGGGTGGTGGGGGGGTGGGGGCGAAAAGGCCCTTGGAATTAGAAAAAGAAATTATGTATTCAATGTGGTATTATCGGAAATATAAAAGGGACGTACCTACATAAATATAACAAGAGATTTTAGGAAGATACAACATTTGGTAGTGTGATGGCTGGAGGTATTTCTAAATCGATAAAACTCGTAATTTGCTAAGGAAATACAAAATTTTGTGTGTGTATGTTTGGTACACTGATTAGAGAAAGTCGCTGCCACTCACTAGCTCCATTTACTCTTCTGTGGTTTGGTACTTCTGTAATCTAGTTCTAGACGGATTCTGGTGAACTTTGGTATACCTAGAAATAGATAGAATAGAACATCTTATCTTAAGAGATACTTTGAATTTTCTTTTCGTTATTGTAGCCGCAAGTAAAACCGCATGGCTGAAAGCTAGTACAAGATAAATTAACAAAAGAACCTTTTAATTAAAAAGGCCAGCAACTTATCAAAACTGGAATTTCTGAGCCTCCCAACCAACCATTAATTTCCTTTTTTCATTCGAGTACATCCCTGTGTGGGTGTCAGGATAAGGTTTTATTTAGGAAGGGTTTAGGACCTCCCTTCGGGGAGACTTATCAGGAGTGGAACGCTCCAGCGAAAATTCCAAAATTAAAATTTCCTCCAAACCAAAATTACAGGAGTTAATTTCGCTAGGGGCTCCGTGTTTCGCTGGGGCTCGGTGTTTTGGCGAAATATGTTAATGAGTTCTGTTCCGAATGGAAACTGGAATAGTTGTGTTTGGCGTTACAAACAATTATTATTTAAACGGAAATGTTTAATTATTATTTTTTGTATATAATATATTTTAAAATTGTTTATTTTACCATACTCGCGTTTATGTGCATTGATATCTCAGCGCTGCTGTAAAATGATCTTGCATTTGCCTCCTCACAGTCCATCTTACAAGTCTATTTTAAAGGCTCCTGTAGGTTTTATTTAATTAAATTCAACATTCATCTCAGTAAGGCTCGTATTTATAAAGCGATCTCAAGATTGAGAGCAATATTGAGTGCGGATTTGACAGGTAATTTTGTTCTAGAATGACATTTCTGATACGAACTCAAACTCGCTGTCACTCTTGAGAGCTGATTATAAATACGGGCCTAAGAGTTTTAAGAAATTTGCATTATTACGATGGCCCTATCAGGGACAGCTGCAGTAAAACGTTATCGTAAGTAATGAAATCGTTACAAACGACGTGCTCGTAAAAACGTTAGATACGCCCAAATGCCGCACTTTATTGAGGGAATTAAACTGGACATGATCAAAATATTTCATGTTTCTACAAAATCCTTCAAAGGTACGTTTTTTTTTTTTGAACGGCCTTATTCTTCTGTCGTGTGGGTTTCGACTCGGTTTGAAATTATGATAACATCGTTTAGTAATTTTTTCTAGTAAATCTCATTCTCTAGGACAATAATAATGAACATAAAATATATTTTTCTGTTACGATTCGAACAAACTCAAAAAATACAATTATCATTTACTATAGAAAAATTATGTTCGCGGAAAAATGTGAAAGTTCCCCAAGTTACCAAGTATTTTCTGATAAGAAAATAGCGGCACAGTTGACGATTCTAATATTCGCAATCCTACACAAAATTACACGTAGCCATTTTGGGGGAAAGTGGGTAGCAATTTTACTATCCTTGTATGTAATGAGGGTGCGTGGGGAGGCCGGGGCTTAGAGGGTCGTCTTGTATTGCGTGCCGGCCCGCGGGCGGAGGCGATTTGTCTCACCACTCCACTCCACCCCACACTACCCTCTGCGGTCCTAACTCGAATTTAGAACTTTCCTGGGCGTGTACGATAAAGGGCTCAAACTTTACATGGATTTCAAACGAGAGGATTTTGGGAAAAGCTGAGACTAATAATAATTTATACAGGGTGTAAAAAAAGCACTGTGTTCCTTTAAACCACATGTTCTACTGATGATATCAAACAACTTACACGAGGCACAAAAATTTTAGCTAAAAAAAAATTTGCCTTTTCCATACAAAGATACTCGTCCCATCTGCAATTTTGTAGGGACAAGGCAAAATTTTATTTCGAGCTAATATTTTTGTACTCTGCAAAAAAGGTTTGTTATTATTAGTAGAACTGTGGTTTAAAGGAACACAATACTTTTTTTTACACCCTGTGTAGAGAAAATATTTAAACACACTTTCGTATTGAATAAATTTGAACAGCCAAAATCACTATCTATAAGATCCGTCAAAACAAAATACTAAATAAAAAAAGGAGCTCTAAAGCTCGTATTTATAAAGCGATCTCAAGATTGAGAGCAATATTAAGTATGGATTTGACAAGTGGATTTGTACTGAAATGACATTTCTGATACGAAGTCAAACTCGCTGTCACACTTGAGAGCTGTTTATAAATACGGGCCTAAGAACAAACTGTAATTTCATAAAGAGAATTCTCCCAGCACACACTCGTGAAATACAACACTTTTGTCTGTTGCAGGGCAGGGAGCAATATACCCTAATATTTGGTGTTTTAACCCAACAGTCGAAGTCACTATCCATTGAACTATAATCCTATAAAATCAGATCAGTCAATTCAAAATACTGAATTTTTAAAACATACGTGAATGAAAACAACCAGAGAGCTCCAAGAACAAATTGTAATTTCATAAAGAGAATTCTCCCAGCACACACTCGTGAAATACAGCACTTGTCTGTTGCAGGTCCCCAGAGCTAGCGTCTGGTCTATTTACTGCCTCCAAGAGAGCAGCGGCAGACTCAGACTGAAAGATAGGGTAAGAGCGAATTGCATAATAGAATTTGATATTCCATAGCTACTTTAAATTTGGTGTAAAGGATGGTATACCAAAAACTGAAAGAAAAGAAAGAACTAATATATTTGTCAAACCTATTCTTGAAATAATTCAGAAAAAAATAGTTTAATCGAAAGGAAATTGTATGATACTTATGGAAGACGCAACAAAATTTTATAGGAAAATATAGTAAAATCCGTCTTCTTGTGAGAACTATGCATAATAAAAAATAAAATTTATTCTCTGGCAGTAAGTTCCTACATCTTCATTCTTAACAGATATTTTAATAAGATACATTTATTTCATCCAAACTAATTAGACATTCATTTCACTAGAGAACCCTTCTTAGTATTAAAATGCACGGTTTTTGCCCAGTCGCCCCTTCACTTGGCCCTAGAGAGTCGTTGCAGGAAATACAGTGCAGGAGTTCCACAAGTTGAAACACTTCGTATATAATCTGCTTATGCTTACAGCTTGTGTGCTTCAGAATTTACCTTACATGTTAAATTTACTTCCATGCTGGACTGGGAGCGATAAAAAAACATAGAATGTGCCAGCTGCATCTCCTCCCGGGCATGCTGTAAAAACCAGCTAAGGGAGTCGAGGGTTTCAGTATATTTTAATTTAGGCGATGGGCTGACAACCTGTCACCACAGCAATATACAGATCTATCTTAAACAACCCCCAAAAAATTGACAGACGTGGCGGAACGACCTTTGTTTGGGTCGTTGACGCTCTGCCTACCCCATTAGGGATACAGGCGTGATATTATCTATGTATGTATGTATGTTTAATTTAAGGCTTCCCCGGAGCGACGAATTTCCTTACAAACGTAGTTTCACTTTCATACTCAAACTGTAGAACCAATCATAACCAAACTTGTACACATAATCAAATGCAACATATCTATTTCTAATTAGTTTTGGATTGAAAATATTAACCAAGTACGTTTTTTATGGGATTTCGCCGCTCCGGCAGAACCTTAAGTTTATCTTTCGTTCTTGGATACATGATTTTTCATTCCTGTGTTTGTACCTAATTGTTATGTAAATACACGTTGTAAAATTATATTGAGTATTGAAAATGATAGTCATTTTCTACTGTCACTGTCATTTATTAATAACAATTTAAACCCGTATTAAATATCAAGCACACCTTTGAAACTACACGTGATGGATGTTTGTAAACGAGTATTAGAAAACAACCCCGAAACGGGCGCGCGTGCCCGAATTACCCCGACCGGTCCCAACTATAGTTCCCAGTGCATACACGGGCTAAGGTCAACCGATTTTTGACCCCAACCCCGTATTGAACTTGCTCTATTTGTCCACCAAGAAACCAGTTCCAAGCATTAGGGGACCCAAGAGGTCACACACAATCAGAATACGTTTAACCATACCTCCGAACTGGTATCGCAAACAGCGCTCCACAAAAAATCTTTACACTTTTGTGTCAGTTGCAATTTTATTTTAAATCACGTGACCTCATTGTGAAAGTGATAATGACATTGAAAATTAAAATCCAATGCAGTCCCATTGACTGGCGACCGGCCCGGCCGCGGCCGAAAAAAACCAACAAAACTGCGCCCAATAAAAACGTAAAATTGCCGACACTGACATTATCCTATTACGTCATCATTCCATTCATGAAAACGATGCGCAAAAAAACAATCTCATCGAAACACGTGTTAAACCGGGCCGGTAAATGCCGCCCGTCGAAAATATTAATTAATAATTAACACGCTTCTGCCGAATTAAAATATTTTTATTGGCGCCAAAAGGCAAAAAGTTGGGAGTTAATTCAGTGGCCACGATGGCATTGTTTGCGGGCCGCGTGCATAAAAAACAGAAACGAGAAAAAAATACAGAGAAAAACTGGGCGGGAAATAAAAACGGAGCTGCGTGGAGCGCGGCGTGATTTAAAAATAAAAAATGTCGGACGTCCGTAATGAAATCGAAAGGCGGTTCGTCGATAGCATTGGAAAAAGGTAAAAGAAGTGGGCACTTTCACGCGTGAGAATTTTGGCTTTTTTGCCGATCGGTCAGTGGACGCGGCGGCTCGCGCCCGCGCCTTCGCCCTGCGGTCACTAGCATTAGACAGGCTGTCTCTAACTGCTTTTATATAATTTCCAGACCGCGACTTAGTGAGTTTTCTTATATGAATAAGACATATTTCCATATGCCTGCGGTAATAGCTCTTTTCCTAGTTAACGTAGCACTTCAGTTCAAAAAACTAGTATCCTATATCTTTCTTATCCCTAAACTATGACATGCATCACGTCATTTATTTAATACTGATTCGGCCTATCTATCTTTAATCTATGTTGATAAATATACAAATTAGTAAGTAAGTAAAAACACTTTATTGTTCACAAAATATAAAAAATACAAAAATAATCTTTAAATTAATGTGCACAAAGGCGGTCTCATCGCTTGAAGCGGTCTCTTTCTGACAACCTCTGGGTAGAGGAGAATGTAAAAAGGAAGAAATTAGGTACCTTACTTACTTGTATCCTTTATACTTTCTACTACATCATCGCAAAATAATGTTAATGTAAAATTACTTTAAAATTCCGGTGGCCCTCCTAAACAGCTTACGTGTTTAAACCCAAAGGCCCCAGATAAATTACCTCGGACCCTCTACTAAAATTTTAGTCTCCTTGAAAATTTCGCCAAACATAATAACCAATTAATTTTAATTAAAACTCTAATTAACGGGTACGCGACGGACCAAATTGTCCGCTTTGTTCGCGTTTAAAAAGATTAGGGCAGAACAAGCTTAGATTTGAGCCCAAAAATTGGGTTTAAGCATAGCAAGTCACAAAATATTTTATGTTGTAATGAAAATAATCATCTTTTGCCCACTTGTGACTCTCAAAACTTATCTTAATATCCCCAAAAATTGGAAAATTACAAAATTGCAGTAAGTAGATTATAAAATGTACCTACTAATTCTTGGAAGGTTTTACAAAGTTTCATAGAATCCACTTAAACATGTTTAAACATAATAAAAACGAAGTGGACTCAATTCTATAAGTCACTTTCTAAAGCTATTTAATTTAGTGTAGCTAATTATCACTAATAACTCTATTAGAGACGCGATGAGCTTTAAAAGTATGATGCATTATAAAATTAAGTGTTGCAAATAAGAGAGTGATAGCGTTATATTTTAGTACCTACACTCACATTATTTTTGGTATTTAGTACCTACTTGAATAAATACTTTAATGCTTGTCTTTACAGAGTTTTTTTTATTGGATGTAGGTTCTTACCTAAGTTTGTAGTTCAAAAATAAAATTAATGAGGTATAAAATACGAGATACAATTCACACGTAATCCGTATACTGTTTTGAATCCGTATACTACGCACCCAGTCACCTATCATTAGCAAAGCTTAAAAAAAAGTAAAAGTAGATTTTTTTTTTTCAGAGCGCTCTAATATAATTTCCCTTCGCAATCAATCACGGAGGGCCCTAAGTCGACACCATGTAAATTCCCGCGCAAATTATTCGGAGTTTAATATTATAAATCCACTTACACATACACAGGCCTATGTAAACAAAATTGATATAGAAATTACACGAAAAATCACTCTGGATAGAAAATATCATTAAAACAACAAGATGTAAGTTTGATCAATATTCAATTTAATTAAATGGGTGACGTTTGTAGAATTAAGCGCACCTGCAAACTTAAACATAAATTGATTTATAGTTTCAGTTTATTGTATGTTTCAGTATATGCCTACCCTATTAGGGATAAACGCGTGATTGTATGTATTATAACTAAGTAAATTATCTAATTACCTAAGTTCTTGTCAAAGAACAAGGATGCTATAAATTCCTCAATGTCTACAAAAAATACACCTTCTGAAATACCTACTAATTAACTGTTCATTGTGTACTTTATGTATTGTAGACTCATATTGACATTAAATAAGTGTTCCATGGAAATCATGGAATCTATGTTGAAGAATAAATTATTAATTATTTCATTATTTCACTGCTGAATTTTACTCTACATAATTTGAAAAAAAAAAACAACATGCCCCTGTTAATATATTCCTTTCGACTTAAAAACAAAAGTTAAATTGATTAGAAGTAGGATTGGTTGGGTAACGGGTACAAATCGAGCTTGACTGGGTACATCACGGGTAAGACCCGCTTTTCGTAATGACTTCACAAACAGACCCTGTCTACCTACCTACATTTGCTTATATTTCATGTGAAAGCATACAGGGTCCTAAAGTAAATGAAACATACAAAAGAAAATATTTAAATAGATCATCATCAGCATCATCATCAGCCTGTATCAGTCCACTGCGGACATAGGTCTCTTCTCTCCCATGGCACGCCACTCAGCTCGGTCTTCAGCCGTTCTCATCCAATTTCTGCCTGCTTTCTAACGAACATCATCGCCCCACCTAGTTTCAGGACGTCCTACACTACGCTTGCCGAGTCGAGTCATGGTGTCCACTCCAGACCTCGTTAAATAGATACATATAGGAAAACCTCTGTTTTGAGAAGAAAAAAAAATATGTAGGTATAATTTTTTTATTTTGCTCAAACTTGCGTTAAATTACATACATACATAAAATCACGCCTTTTTCCCTATTGGGGTAGGCAGAGCAAAAACGACCTAAATAAAGATCATTCCGCTACGTCTGACAAGTTTTGAGGGTTATTATAGTACCTATCCTATATCGATAAATTATCAGTAAATTGTACACTGAGAAAAATGACATTTTGGCGTAATCTTAAAATATCGTGATATCGGTGTAAAATAGGTGCGTTGTCATAAGAAAAGGAGATAATAGCTCAATATCATGCCATTTTTAAAACGTGTAAGATGTAATCAAATTATTTGGGTAATTAAGGTAATATTATGATGCTTATCACCTTAAAAACTGGTCACTTAAAATAATATTATTTTCTTCATACAACAACACTCAGTAATCGTAAATAAAACACTTTCTTACAAATTTGAATGATAATCATAATTTAGATTATATTTATAAAATACAATGAAAGTGTCACCGTATTTAATGCAGATTTCATATTTTATATGAAGACGTATCTCTTAAAATATACTGAAGTCACCATATTGTAGGTAATAGGGTAGAATACTATAATACGATTACTGAAAGTCATATTTAAGAGGACCTTCATCAACTTTTGTATGATTCCTACAAATTTACGATGACACTAATCAACTTTCTAAGATTTCCTACTACATTAGTATTTCTTTTAACTTCCCTGAGGCGGGATGGTAAATGAGAATATTATAATCATAGAGATTCTTCCATGCTGGACTGGAAGTGATAGAAAAACATAGAATGTGCCAGCTGCATCTCCTGCCGGGCATGCTGTAAAAATCAGCTAAGGGATTCGAGGGTTTCAGTATTCTAATTTAGGCGATGGGCTGACAACCTGTCACTATAGCAATATACAGATCTATCTGGAATAACTGAAACTGTAGTGTAGTAGGAGGAATTAATTACAAGGAAAGGAAGGTTAGTGTAGTGAAGCGTTCACCATTGACGGAAGCAGTAGGCCCAACTGACAGGATATATCTACTCTAATTAGATGATGCGCTATTTATAAATTAAATTCCTACGTCATTAGGTTGATGAATTATGTATATTTGGCCATACTCGAGCTTCTGATTACGCACAAATAATCCGAGAGATGTCGCTGTTAGTATCTGAAACACGGTATCGTTGTGTTCACGGCGTTATCATAAGTAAGCCGGAGCGGTTGGTATCGGTAACTCTAGTTTCCTTTCAAAACGTATAAAATAATAGGTCATAACCCAAAATAAGAGGAAATAATAATATTTGGTATGACACCACCGGAGATGTGATGACGTCGTCACGAAATAGTAAGAAAAATAATAGGTCATAACCCAAAATAAGAGGAAATAATAATATTTGGTATGATACCACAGGAGATGTGATGACGTCGTCACGAAATAGTAGGAAAAATAATAGGTCATAACCCAAAATAAGAGGAAATATTAATAGTTTGGTAGGACGTCAATGGAGACGTGAGCACGTCATCACAAAATTGTAGGAAAAATAATAGGTCATACCACGAGATATGAGGAAATGGAACATAAACAGTAGGAACATAATTAAGTAATGCATACTCATCCCACTAAATCCATGATGATATGTCCTCTTAAATGCCGTTATCATCAGCAACAGTATTATCATCCTTATTTTTGGTGATGTCAGTATGCTCCCTACTTTACGTGAATTCATCATGTTTTAAGCTGAATTCACGTCATCTATCATTATCAGTTTTTTGAGTGTACCTACTTAACTTTAAGTTATCGTAATTATAACCTTACAAAATCTTTAAAGACCCTTTCTAAATACCCTAGCAACCAAACCCACACCAATATACTTATACGTAGAGAGTATATAGGGCTCGTATCTACCCTTCGCCTAAAAAAGGGTTCAGGAACAAAAACCGAAAAGATATTTCACTCCAAAGAGCCCATTACAGCGGTCTTGGAAAAAACGTTGAGCTGTAGAGAGGGGCTTTCATTATAATATCGATAAAATCATAATTTTATTTACGTGGAATATATATATTTCACGTAAATTTCTTACATTTGAAGTCAAATTTTGATTTCTTGATTAAAATGTGTCTTACAATTTACATTTTATTTTACTGATGTGTCAAAATCTAGCACAAGATGAAAAATATTACAGAAATAATGCTTATTAAATCTTTTATGAGAAAATCAACTGCTGCTACGAGTATGTAGATGTAGAGGTCGTGTAGCAAACTACCTAGCTACATTTTTAGCAAAATTAAGTGAAGTTATAACAATAGGTACATTTGGTTCTGACATAGTATTGTTCTAATGTATTCATATTTTAGACTATTTCTTAACGCAGATAGTATTTTTTTACGAATTGAAAAAACGTCCAATTAGTACAGGGTGTTCGTGTATAATTTCATAATCGATTTACCTGCTCTGACCTAAATTGATCTAATACCTATCCCACCTCTAGCGCTGCCCCGAACAAATGCTCGCATCAATTAGTGGAGGAGGCCGGGGCAAACAGGCCCGGTTTAGGCGCAAATAATCGCGGGCTCATTTGCGAGGTGGCCACTCCACCCCGCCCTACCCCGTGTTTACTTGTCATTACGCCCAAAGATACCCGCCGATATATTTTACCGTTAATAAGCGAGGAAAAGGAAAAATAGGTATACGTATTTGGTTAGGGGTAAAAGCAAAAAAAATAAGGCTTTTCAGAACAAGATATATATATATATATATATATATATATATATATATATTTATGACTGTAAAAAATCCTTTCAAAAACATTTTGCCATAGACTACGGGTCACACAAGCCATACAAAATGATAGTGTTATGCCAAAAATGCTCACTTTTGTGAGAGCCTGAGATGGAAAAGCAATCCTACTTCCTTACTATATAGATATAAGGGATGGATCAATCAGTCAATCAAATCAAATCAATCAGCAGTTTTTTTATGAGCAACCATTTTTCTATTTTAACCAATGTTTCTATGGCAAACGGTGTAGCCAGTCACTTTGTGGTTGAAGATCTATCTTCAAGCACCCGGTTTGAACTGACCCTTAATATTGATCATCACTCGAAAAGTACATAATTTTAAGGGATCCTCAATTTTGCACCAGTAAAACTGCAGCCTGTAGCAGATGACCTCGTTAAATTCCTTTTCATCCAACCCGCCGCTGCCCGCGCTGTATTTCCCGGTCATTTAGCAGGGAAGATGGCGGCTGATACCAGAGGTCTAATGGGCCCAGCTAAATGCCTTCAATGGCATCGTTAGGGTTAAAATTAAAAACGACCGTGATGCAGCGCTTTCTTTTTTACGAAGGGTTTGTTGAAAGAATATTTCGGAGGGCTCGTTACGACCCTCCCTACAGGGAGGTTATTATAAGGGTGGAAGGGAAAGGTATTTGGCGGCGTGAAGCATAATGAGTTTCTTTTGAATGTTTTGCCTGAATTAAAATATTTGGTTGGCCAGGGTTTTTGGCACGTGTATGGCCGCGAGGGTGGGAAGGTATGTTTTACCTGATTAGGTAAAATTTGAATGTATTTTGGTCGATAATTTAGAATCTACCACTTTTAGATTATATAAACCCCTGCGTAGGCATCTACGGCGTAGCTAAAAGCTACGAGCCATAGAAAGCGTAGCACGCACATAGGTATTAATCCCTCATTAATCCTGATATTTCAATATCGGCAGAGGTGCACTTTTGCACCTAAATTGTTGTCACGAAATAAACTAAATTCAGAAATACAAAAAACAAAGTCCCCTTTATTTATATTTACTCCGATAAACGTTACAACGTACATACATGCAAAATGTAACACGTCTATTTCCCTACGAATTACTTTGAAGCGTGACTTGTGCGCATAATCATGAATAATATTATACACAGCGTAGCAAATACACCGTTCACCCGTATCTATACCTCGACAAGTATTAACACTGTAGCCGCCATGATTTGCATTTCGGCTCCTCATTTCCCGGCGCGTTTCAGTCGGTAAACTCCGTGAAATCTCGGAATGATGGACGCCGAGTAAATGGCGCGGGAAAAATTGCGCGAGCGCGGGTGTTATACGACATGAAGATTAAAGGGTCTAACACACTAGCTCGGCCTGCCCTGTTGGGTTCCTATTCCTACAAATGGTACGAAGAATTTCGAATACGTGTTTTGTTCAATTTGAAGGAAAGACAACTGTTTACCATTGCAAGCCACGTCAGTATGTGAGAAGGTACCAGCACGGTACACTGAAGAATATCTGCAGAGCAGGAAAAACTTAAAATTGTACGTCCGTAGAAATTATACCGCTTTGACGATGCTTTACTTTAATTGCTCAATTTTGTTTCTTGGTTGCTTTTGCGAGTTCTGTGCGTTGTCGATAAAACAAAATTCTCCCACGGCTAAACAAATGCAAACACAAAAACACCTTTATCACGTTTCTGGCTCAGGATGGCGGCAACTTAAGTCACACTTGTGTAACTATAGCCTCTGCAAAACGTGCTTGAAAGATGCAAGGTAAACTTTTATAAGTTAAGTAGAGTTTCACAGGTTTGGTCTTCGCAATATAGGTACAAAACGGACGCATTAGGTTTGCTCTCGCCTCGCAGACGTGTCGCTTAGGTGTGGCTGAAGCTTTAAAGTTTTATAAAAGCGGCGGAGAGGTTAAGTTTTATCTTGTGAAAAGAAAAAAATACTATCTCATTCTACGACAAATAAATTTCTACTTATATGAGTGTTAATTCAGGCTTTTCAAATATTAAATAATACTAGTACCTAAGTAGTTAGACTTTTTTATAAAACGCTACATCATCAATAGACCAAATAGTTTATAAGTTTTCCAGTCTACTCGTGCCCATGGAGCATGAAACTGCTCTGAAATATCGAGGTAACAATAAATATAATCGTGGTTATAATCCCTTTCAAAATAATAATCTAAATCCAAATAGTTTTGTTTAATTTTCCAAAGTATTTGAGCTCTTATAAGTGTTAAATTTTTCTATATTTTCTCTTTATTTATCTATCCATTTAATCCATAAAATGCTCGTTTTCAAAAGGTATAGTATATGAATGTTGAAAGTGAATTTTGAATAGAAACTAGAAATTCTATTCAATTAATACCATATTATTAACCACAAAACAATACTGGCCTATTAATAATTGTGTTTACAAACTAGAATAGCCCACAGTCAGCTGTTTCGTATAATATCATCTAATGAATATTATTGAACCATCTAACTACCAAACAATATATCTATTACACTCAGCGGCAAAAGTGAAGGAACGCGCAACGCATTTTATACGAACAAATCGTATAAAATCTTCAAGGAATTGAAACTGAACAATTTTCCCACGAAGGAAGGAGGAAAAAAGCTTATACACAAATGAGAAATGCAGTAAACTTGCTTTTTTATATAAATGTCCGTATAAAGCAATCCTTAAGCAATGTAGAAACTATTTATTAAATATTTTACGGTTTTGCAAATATTTTGCAACATCTAGGCGATTGAATGAGGATACTGTTTTTGTTCAGCGACTGCCATCTGACTAGCGCAACCCAGAAAGGAAACCAAATCCAACCCTAGATCAGGCATTTGCTAGATTAGTGACAAACCAGTTTTTAAGCCGCCAAATCGCCATAGACATGACTTAAATGGTTGCTTAACATTTGTTATCAGAATGAATAAGCACTAAACATTTGACCAACGAGCGCTTTCTGTAGGATGAAGAAAGAATACAACAAATTACAAATTGTTATCCTTACCCAATCTCGCAAGATATTTTACTGTATTATTTGTTTTGTGTTCCTCTCACCATACCGCCATGTGTAGTGTAGGGTAGTACTCAATGAAACAGGTGAAGTGATTGTGTAATACCACTACTTGTACAGATAGCAAAACTGTCTAACATACAAACTATAAGTTATTTTTAGTATAATCA
Organism: Scrobipalpa atriplicella; assembly: GCA_029255725.1. Lineage (NCBI taxonomy): Eukaryota > Metazoa > Arthropoda > Insecta > Lepidoptera > Gelechiidae > Scrobipalpa > Scrobipalpa atriplicella. Next base: position 12,981 of record JARACY010002330.1, on the reverse strand, counting down.
AATTAAAAACTCTGTCCAACCACAGTTTTTAAACAATTATAAAATAAAATTAGCTCATTATTTAAAATAAATATACTTCAGTATAGTTATGATTACTTATTTCTAATTTAAGTATTGTAAGTTAATTTAAAAAGACAGTTGGCCATGGGAGATGGACTGATACAGGCTGATGATGATGATGTATCTACATAAATAATAGATAGGCATAATAAATAGAGAAGTACGTACATTTGGTTTTTCCTGCTAAAAGCTGTTCGTATGATTGTTCGTTTTAGCGCGAACGTCGCGTCGATCAATTTGGGCACCGTCTAACTCCCTTCTCTGCTGACTGTACGTCTAAACAACGTCCGGCTAATGCTATTGGCCACGTGACGTCATACATAATGGCCACTTTCACTTCCGATACAAACAGATACACAGCTAAACTGGCCATTGCGGTCTATGTGGTCTTCAGTGTCAATACCTAACCTGATAGAACTATTTCCTGTACCTAGGTACGCCTGGAAGATATTGCCACATAGCAATAAGGCCGCCTATATGTACACTAATATTCCTTGTTTGTTGTTTCTGTATGTGTTTTATTTAGTGTGCAATGAAGTATATTGTATTGTATAGAATGGGACACTTAGGCTTGTATTTATGAAAGTCGCTCTATCGTAAAATGGCTGTTAAATTCTTTAAAACTTACTTTCCACTACCTTACGGGGTGTAAGGGACAGCATCCCGTAAACTGATAGGAGTTGCTCAGTCAACAAAACTTAACAACTTGCACAAAGAAGTTCTATCAAGATATTTTTTTTGCTTCACCGTAGATTCGACATTATTGTACAAATTGAGTTGAGATGTTCCTTTTTGTAGGGATATTTAAATTAATTTAAATTTCGTAAAATAATTTGTAAAATTGATAAAAGTTGTTCAGTTTCTGTGACTGAGCGAGCATCCCCTGTCTGTTTACGGGCAGCTGTCTCTTACACCTGGTATTCATCGCACTTACCCACAAACTCTATATTTTTCTTTCTTTAAATGGTTTCGTTTGTGTTTCATTTGTTACAATTTCTTAAAATTTAAAAGGTTCAAACTATCATGCTGAATATGTATCGGCATCGTTATATGTATCTATCTATTAACAGCTATATTCTGACATCTATTAATTCACCTGAACACAATGTGCACTCTCACTATCGATAGTAGCTGAACTCGCCGTCGTGTCTAGGCTTAGCTTTGCCTAGGACGCCTTGACCTAGGTCAAGGCGTCTAGACGTAAGCCTAGACACGACGGCGAGTTCAGCTAAGATCTAGCTCAATGAAGTGCAGGTTAAGGTCAAACTAAACTAGGTTTACTGGAAATTAGAATACTCAGTTTCGTATGAGTAGTGCGCCAAGTTCTATCCTAATTGGAGAGCACGTCCAAAAAATTATTGGCATCTCTCTATATCTTAAAACCTTTTATATACGTTATGCAATATACGCATCGGTAAAAACCAGTACCCTCGTTCAATCCCCTAGATTAGGTAGCCGACCTAGTGAAATACAAAATAAGGCTAGGGAGATGATGATGCATACATACATACATACATCGGTCTTTTGAGAGCATTTTTTTATAATATGAATAATAATACACAAAAAATGTGTACAGTTGGTCATCTGAAAATTATAATACCTACCTGTATATTGAAGAGCGTATCTGTCTTGTACTTCTTTTACAATTTTGCTATGCTAGTATCCAAAAAAGTGTTTTTATGTCAGAAGATTTTTTTAAAGAAATATACGAAAAGATATGAAAAAAATAATAACAATTTTCTACCAGCAAGCCAGCAAGTAAACAAATCAGGACTTGCTTTTATTATAATATTTGTTGAAACTGACAAAACAATGGTAGATGAAAACTACCTATAAAAAAATATTTACATTACGGGTATTGAGTTTCACGCCGGGCAAAGGCCTCTCCTGCTAAAATAAAAATTTAACATCAACAAAATATAAAATATCACATTTCCAGTTAGCACCAAAATGATGTCGATGTTACAAAACGATTTCCTGGAAACGCTCCTAAATGAAAAATCATCGAATACGTATTTAGTTTTACGTACATATTGATTACTCTATGTTATTTAAATATTATGACATATTCATATACCACTTAAATATTAGCTTTCTTTATTCTAAGAGCCTCTTTTGCTGATGTGGAATAACTTAAGGTAAGTATAATAATAATAAACAAAGTAATTCTATTGTTTACAATTATTCACCTCCTAAAACTGCATATTGGTACAAATATCCCAATACATAATTCTAATGAGATCGTTCCTGGTTCATTCCGTTTTGAGATAACTTACATAATTAACATACTACATTTATAGGTATTAACTTCTTAATAACCATGACCGGAAATAATATATTGTACCTACTTGTTCTGCTTAGCGTACAAATATAATTTCTTTCATGAATAAAGTATGAGTTCAAATTATCGATAGAAACGTACCAATTGAGAGAAACGAGTTATTGATAACTTATGGATATGAAAGCTATAAATTTTACCCAGTCACTAAATTATAATTTTAAATTATGAAATCAGGACCTGTAATTTAAAAAAAACAACCGTTCAAAAAATATTATATCTGACCATTACCTAAATACGAGTAGGTAGGTACAAATGTTTCCCAAACCCTTTGTCGGTCCCTTTGATAAGCGGCGATTAAAGAAAATGGTGGTATCGACCGAGGCGAAAGAGGTGCGGTATCCTAGCAACCAGGGCCTAAACCCTTCAGATGCCGCGAGCCGCTTACTTTGCGGTCGCACAGGCATGGACTTAGGGTGCCTAGAGATTTTGAAAATTAGCCAAATGTGTGTACATACATAGGTACATACGAATAGGCAGCACGAATAGGCAAAACGACAGCAAAATTTGAAAAATTTGTTTCCGCCACGTCTTACAAATGTTGAGAATTAATTCGGATGGCAATGTTTATCTAAAAATTGGTGTTGTACTATGATTGAGCAAAATATTTAGGGTAAAAACTGAATGATTTAAAACCTTCCCCAAAATTTACAGCAGCAGCGTAACGAACGTGGCGTCAAGTTGTCTTTCTCATCCCAATAAAAAAAAAATAAGCACTTTAAATGAGATACACATTTTGAATCTATGTGTGGAAATCCAAAAAAAAAAAAAACCTAAATAAAATACCTAATTTCAAATCTCTAATGTCCTAAGTCCGTGCCTGCAGGACGCGGCGTACAACCCCCGTTTTTCGGCATTGATCGGCAAGGCACCGCGCCTGCGCCGCCGCGGTGGAAAAAGCGCGAGGAGGCAAGGTCACTTCTCAGTCCTTTTTCCCAAATCCAATATTGAATGGAGCATCATACCCGCCGAGAGTGTTTTGCTTGCTTTCGGCCGGATCTGGGACAGCGTGGCTTCGGAATGCTCTGTCAGCTGATGAAACACTCGTCTTTTAGCGGATTTCACTTTTCCAATTTCGGGGTTCAGCGATGAAGGTTATGGTTATGGTCGATCATCGGTCTTCTTGATGGGCTACTTGCTTTGAGTCTGAACTCAAGGCGATGTAGATGTAGCCAAATTTGACTTCTTCCTGTATATCCTCAGCGATACTCAATGAATTTGGTATGATGGCGTAGCTTCATCTGCTAAGTCAGTCAGTATCTTATTGAAATAAGATAATAGGGATATATAAAGGCGTGATTTATGTATGTATGTATAATAATAATGAAGATAATGTGGATGAATGACAGTTAAATGAAGATTAACAATAGCTAGAGGGAGACTCTAAGATTGTGGTATCCGATATAGGATATACTACAGAAAGCATAACACAATGAAACCTTATTTTATAGTTGTTCAAAAAAGGAATGTTTCTAACGCGCGAACAAGTTAGAAATAGATACCTAAATCACTCGCCAAAACCTCAAATGAATCGATTTAAAACCAGCAAACCAAACTAACACCGCAACTAAACTCCAAACCATTTATATCGAAAAAGGAAACCGAAAACAAGCCCACGGGTTGTGCTGTTTCAATTACCGGTAAATTAACAAATCGGTACCGGTATACCGACATACCGGTATACGAAACTTGGTGGTATACCGAACGCTGGGTGAATACTTTATTTGTCAGTCGTCTAAGCTCAACGATTTGGCGCCAAAATAGCAATGAAGTCCACATGCCTAATATTATAACACTGCAAATTTTTCTGAGCCAAGATATTATACCGACTCATGATAGTTAAACAAAAGCTGAGTTGAATAAAAACTGCGATGAAATAGTAGGTAAATAGAGTCATGGAGCAATATTCAATTTGGTCCCATTATACATAAGTTAGTAGATTCTGCCTTGGTTATAGGTACTGCCATAACTATCCTAGATTTAAAAAAACTCGTATTATGTTACGCCCGATACAAAACATTACAAATAACCAAGATACGCAGGAGGTCCACATCAGAAATAACCAATCTAATCAGATATAACGGCCGAAATTATACAAAAGGTTCCTACTCCTACCTACTTTATTACCACGCAAAGAAGGGTTTTGCTGGGGTGGGGTAGGGACAGAAGGGTGTCAGGGAGAAGGGGGGAAGGGAATCAAGATAATGCGGGTTTGGGACGCGCCTTGCGGACGTGTGAGGCCAGATATATTTTACTTTAGAAAATTATAGCCCTTTAATTTTTTTTACATAGCAAACCTACAAAGTGAAGATACCATAGATATAAGTAGGTACCTACATATAAAAATATATTTCTCCATGGCAACATTTCCAACAGCAATGCATTACGAAACTCAAAAAAAACTCTTCAGATGTACTTTTAAAGGGTTTTAGGGACGGCTTCCCGTAAACTGATAGAGGATTTCAACACCCCCAGAAGGGATGGGACTTTCTTAGTAAACACGATGACTTACCCATTCAAATTGTCCGAGGTAATCAAGTAAGTAAGGTAGTTAGTAATTTTGTATGGGAAAGTTATTTGTTTTTTCTTCAAATTTTTTTTAAAGAAAAACAAACATCTTGTGGAAGTTGTTCAGATTCCAAAAGATTTTTTTTAAAGTCGATCAAGCCCTGTGTACTGACTAAAATATAAGCCTGCATCATGCACAATATTAGTTTTAACTTACCTGAATGTTCTAAGCTGCGTCTATACAATCTCCCAACGACTTTTCACTTGCTAACCCTTTGCTGTACTAAGTCGTTCGTTAAAACCGTTTCATCTTAAAACCATAGAAACACCACCGTTATTTAGGGCGAAATTATAATAAGCTGCAAATATGTGAGAAAAATGTTAAGCTAAAAACAAGTTATGCTAATTTTCACATTAAAAACAAGTGAGGGTCAGACAGAATGCAAATCCAAGGGTCATCTTCAAACGAGATCAAATTAATATTCAAGAAAGTGCAACTCAGAAGATGGGATAAAAGAATCTTTTAGCTGAGATACCGACCAAGACATAATGTAGATTACTAAACCCCTTATAAACTTATGGGGTAGACAAAATGACCATGGCGTAATGAAAGCTGCATTTTAATCCAAACTCCCTTATGCCAGATTTTGTAGAGAGCTTCTATCTGGGAAATAAAAATCTTAGTTCAGATAGTACTGTATCAAATTATCAGTCCAACACATACCTTACTTATAATTATGATAAACCAAAACCTTTGGGTCCTTGCACTTTTAGAAATACCTTTTAGTAACTGTAGATTCTCGCAACAAAAAATATGTAGGTGCACTGGAGACAATTTGTGTGCTCAAAATCACTGAATCTTGACTAATATGATCACCCTGTCATTGTCTATCCAGAAAGATATGAAAGATACGGCAACAATTTTGGTTAAGATTTAGTTAAGTCATGCTTTCCACAAATCGATAGCATTGTAGGTATACTTACGTTGCGTTTTTTACCAGTTGTTGTTGGCGCTCTGCCCACCCCGTAAAAATGTAAGAGTGAATTTATCCTTGTAATAAACTAATTTCAATCTATCTCATTATATCACTTACGCTGACCGAGTTATCTCGGCGTGAATCTAATCTAATCTAACGCTGCCCAGCTTGCCCCGAGGTTGAAAAAAAAAACGAGACACCTCGAGTAGATAAATTTTTACCTCCTTATTTTACAACGACGTTTGTCAAAATCGTTCTCGATAAACATATAGCGATTGTCAATTTAACTTAACATATTTTAGTTTCGCCCTGGCAGTTTACTAAAATTTGAATAAAATTGAGACAGAAATACAACAGCTGATTATAATCCTGTCAAAGTGACGTAAACGCTCTTAAAATAAGAATACACCATGAAAACACCATCTAGCATCAAGCCAAAATCTTATTTTAGGCTTGTAACGTCACTTTGACAGAATTATAATCAGCTGTTGTATCTGCTTCTTTTTAAAAAAAAATATGAAGTGCCTGGACCAAACTAAAAGAAGATAAATTGTGCCAACAATTGAATCGGCACCAGTATCAACTTTTTAAAAAATATCGCGAACCCTTTACCAGAAAAATAATTTTTCAATAGCCATCTCGTCTTTCTAACCTAATAGCCTTCCTGTTGAAATAGCAAATAGCCTTCTTGTCAATATAAGTATGTTTTCAAGTGTATTCTAAAAGTAATCAGACATTGTTAAATTTATGGAATTTTCTCACAGACCACTTAATTTTACTAAAATGCTAATAAACTGCAACAGTCGTGAGATAATTCTCCGATCTCCAACTAGTTATGATAATTCCCTGGACTTCACCAAATATAGCGTCAGGTGGGGTCACTCGCAAAAGGGGTCGTTTGGACCTTAAGATGTGCAGTCTGTCATGTTAATTTGTAAATTAAAATTCAGTTAGCAGTTTTAATTGCAGATGTTTTGGGAATTTTCTCACGGAATGGTTCTTAACTTTCAACGACAGTCAAGGTACCTACTTATTTCTTAATTACCTTTTCTACTAGGTATATTAAAGATAATTGAGAACAGAAGAGGAAAGATGCTGGGACACTTATTAAGACACGATTATCTTACTACTTAAACTACTTTTGACTCATTTCTTCTTATTGATGTGTGGGTTTCGAGTCAATCGAATATTCATTATTTTTATTCGAATCTTTAATTTCTACTAAGTAACTATCTACTTAGTGTAATTTCTTGCCGCGTGGTGCAGCAAAAGTGTTAAGCACCTACCTATGCAGAAAGACACTTAGAGCTCATTTTCGAGTCAAGAACATTTGCGCCAGACTTATTATACTTAGGGTCAGTTCACACCGGGAAGCGACACGACGCGATGCGGCGCGAATCTGCTTGAAGATGCATCTCGATCGTTACGAGTAGGTATTCATGCATTACGAAGGGACGCGACGCGCTGCACCGCGCAGCTCGGCGTAGCGTGACGTCGCGAGGTATTTTTGAGTTATGTCTCTATCTTTTAGCATAGTCTGTACCTAATTTAAGTAATATACAAATTGTATCCAATTTGTGTAACGCTCTTGAAAAGTGCGCTCCTCATCGCGTCCTTTTTCGTTGTGAATTGACCCTTACAGAATTTAAAATTTTAATTCACTCTTTTAAAATTTCGCTTATGCAAATGCGTGAACGTTCTCAGTCTCACAGACAGACCACTATTTTATTATTAAGTATTTTAAATTCTGTGGCACACGCGGGGTCAGACGTCGTGACCTTAGACACTCATGAATATTCCAGAGACAGGTCTTTGTGACCTCTGACCCTATCTTCTCACGACTCTTACTTTGAAAAGATCATAACAATTTTATTGTAACAGCAAAGTGTATTTGATAAATTATAATTGTTAATTTTATCCATGCTAACTAATACGCCAAATGCTTTTTGGAATTAAAATTTGAACGAAATAAAATAATGATGCCACGTCAATGAAAATTGTCAGCGGCGAAATAAATGAATTTCCAAATGATTGGAAAAATCTGTGGAATAAAACGTTAAACAGTGACTATTCCCATTTAGATAATTAAACGGCAAAACCTCTTTTGCCGGGAAATTATCAATTCCCAATTTTCATCAGCAAAATCGAAAATCATTTCGGCCGTAATTATCTCATATTTCTACAGCGAAGCTAAAGTACCTCCAAAAACCGTGATTAAACATTCTACGCCACTATTCATTATCTATACTTTTGTATGTATGTGTTCACCCCCTAACATTACACGCAACTACGCGGTCGTTACCCCCTCACCCCCTGGCCACCCCTAACGCACCATTTTTCTCCCGCAAGATAAAGACCAAATAAAAAAAGAAAACGTGAAAAATGTCTCCGTCTCTTTTTTTCGCGTTCGTTTTGTACCGGAGCGAGCAGAGCGACGGCTAAACTGCGAACGACTCACGAAAACTTGCGCCCCGCCCGAGAAGACCGCCTCTATCCGTCTCTTTCACTTTTTCACACTTTTCATCTGAGCGCTACAGTGGCGATAGGGCGCAACCACCCTGTGTCGTGCATTGAAATTTGGACCTAAAAACTTGGGCACAGCGTCTAAATTTGTAGTAGGTGTTCTAGTCTCAGAAAATATTTTAGAACGAAAGCATTTGAGAGTGGAAGGTCTCTCTCGCTCGCAAAAAAGCTTGCCCAGGGAAGGGGGTTGTTAGATACCGCGGGGTGCGGGTGTGCGGGGCGGAGGCGGGGGGTCGCCGGACGCGATAGTGGCAGCCATGCTAGCCCGTCGGCCGCCGAAGACTGGTATTAATTTCGGCTTAATTCGTCCGTTGATTTCAAGTATTTTGCCGCTTTGTAACAAAATTGTCGTGCGCCTATAAGCTCGGGCCTTGGACATTTTGTAGCTAGCTAATGAAAACAGCACCTCGCATGTAGAGGAAACACAAGACTGTAGTTTAAATAATCGCTACTATCAGTAGTAGATATTCTATCCAAATAATATGAATATGAATAGTTGCATACCTATCATATCATTTAAAAGCTCCACTATTTAATGTTTGTTGAAATAAAATATTGCAAATTGAAACCATTATGACGTTTTATTTGAACTAGGTGTTTCGAAAGGCAAATTTTAAATGAAAAAGTACCTCAAAATAATACTAGATTTAGTTTAATGAAGTAAATTTAAAAGTAAAAGTAAAAGAAAAAAATTGTAGAATCAGGATACTATATACCTACATAAAGTTTTATGAACATAGATTGAAATTCCATTCGGTTTTATTTTAAGAGTTACAACTCTACTCTACCCATGAATCTTCCTCTTTCCCAAATAAATATACAAATAGGTTAATTATACACGGGGTGTAAGGGACAGCTAATAGAGGTTGCTCAGTCAACGAAACTGAACAACTTACTCGAGGTTTTTCTTTTTTTCAAGAAATGAAAAATGTTTTTGACTTTCCCATATAAAATGACCAACTCGAACAGACAATTTGTATGGAACAGCCATTTTTTTTTATTCTAAGAATTTCCTGGTGAAATATGTTCAGTTTCGGTGACTGAACAATTATCACCGGGAATATTTTTCAGGAAATGAAAAAAAAAATTTGCTTTTCCATACAAATTCGACAATTTGTATGGAAAAGCAAACTTTTTTTCGTTTCCTAAAAAAGACCCGGTGATAGTTGTTCAGTTTGGTTGACTTAGCAACCCCTATTAGTTTGCGGGACGCTGTCCCTTACACTCCGTATATGTTACCGTAACATTGCATAAACCGTTATATTATAATCTATCTTAGGAAATTTATAACCTAACCTAACCTAACCTACCGAAAGTTAATAAACTGACGAGTAAGTTTGTAAACTAACAGTTGTTACAATTCTACGCTGACATATACATACATACTACTTTTACAAGACCCGCTGTTAGGTATTTCGAATTTTTTTATTAAAAAAAAATAACAAAAAAAAAAACCTTTTTCAATAAGTACCTAAGTTACTTCTAAGGTACGTTTTTATTATTTTTTGAAACTCTTAATCATTGTTCCTGTTTCATATTTCTGTAAATAATTCTTCAATTATACGAAATGTTATGACAAAGCATTAAAGATAGGTAACTCTGAAATAATTTCTCCATCTCTTGCGGACCTACCTAGCTAAGTATTTTTTCTGTACCCACAACAAAAATAGTTACTAAATACTTATATTATAATTTTATGTGGGTGTGTTCACTTACTACGAAAATTATTTAACGCACTCAGTTGACCTAAGGACATCATAAATACGAAACTTATCTGAATTTGAATCCTAAAATCACTCACTTCAAAGTTATAGCCCATCAAATGTTATAGGTAATTTTCAATATGTGTTAGGTAGGTATATATTTAGTAAACATCATTAACAGCTCAAATACGTCCCTTACGTAAATACGGCCTTAGTCGACCACGTAAGGCCAGTACGGTTTGATCGATTTCCCACACAACCTATGAATTTCTTCGTTTTGTGTACAGGTTTCCTCACCATGTTTTCCTTCACCGTAAAAGCATCGAAAATAAAATTGGTAGGTGGTGGGATTCGAACCACGATGCACAAGAGGCAGCGACTCTTTCCGCTACACCATTGGGCTTGTAAGCGAGTAAAAGTGTAAGGAGTAAACATAGTTAATTAAATTCCCTGTGATTGTAGAGACACAGTTTACCTAAGCTGATATTACAAAATATGTAGGTACATAATTTGGTAGTCCAGTATTATATATAGTATATATTGGTTACAGTACCACAAAAAAAAATTATATCGAATTATTCTGCATTTGAATTTGATATTTTATCCTGAAATTAATTATCATACCAATTAGTTTGACGTTGCCTATAATGGTACCTATTTATTATTTAGCTATGTAATGTAGAGGTAATATGATGCAACGTAACCTATCCGAAAAATATGAGGGACACAATCTATCAACGTTTGAAAATTTATAAGAAGAGTAAAGTATTTATACATACATACACAATATCACGCCTGTATCCCTAATGGGGTAGGCAGAGTGTTTACGACGCAAACAAAAGTCGTTCCGCCTGTAGTGACAGGTTGTCCGCCCATCGCCTAAAATACAATATACTGGTTTTTACAGCATTCCCGGGAGGAAATGCAGCTAGCGCACATTCTATGTTTTTTGTCGCTCCCAGTCCTCCAAGGAAACCTCCATTTCATTAACGATACCCCACTCAATACATAGATTCTAAATTTGCATCACTATAATTTGTCTTCATACCAAATTTCATGTTACTAGGTGAAAAACTGAGGTTTTAACAGCGCCCCTGTGCATACAGACGGACAGACAGACAGACAGACGGACGGACAGACATGGGGAAACTATAAGGGTCCCTAAAAAGTAATTTCTAAAACTACTTTGAAGTCTTGGTTTCATCGTTTCAATCCTCGGTGCGAATTAATCGACGCTCCTGGCGGGAGGTTACCCCTATCAGTAAACAAACACGAGCCGCACCGATCACCGTGTTTCTGTTTACTCAAGCCGTAGCTTAAATTGCCGCTCTTAGCGCCATCTCTTATCGAGTAGCGAAAGTAAAAGAAAAAGTTAAAGTTTTAACATTTAACTTTTTCCCATAATACTACTATTAAATACTTTCAGTGAATATCGAAGTTAATTTTAAAACGTTATACATAGTTTTTTTAAAGCAAATGTAAAGAGAACCATAAAATTTGATGGGCACCACCTTTTCGTAGAACTTATGTAGTTCTGCCACTCGACAATAGATGGCGCTAATAGTATCTTAAATATCATTGGTGATGAGATAAATGTAGTAGATGAAAATCTTGTAGGAATACGTTTCTAATAAGGATAGTATATTCAATACTTAGAATTTACTTAGATATTAATTGACAAAGTTATATCACCATTTAATTTTTGAAAAGTAAAGTTGATTAAAAAAATTTACTACTTAATATTTAGTACCAAACATTTTGAAAGTTTTGTATTTTAGGCATTTATATGTGTAGGGTAGGTCTTGTACGTCTCGCCCAACTTAGATGGTTCCAAAATCCTTGATCCGCTTAAAACGCTGGAAGCATATACCCAATCCCGTAAGAACGGGTAACAGACGACACACCCGGATGAAAATACCCAAATTTCCCCGGAGTGAAAGCCAAGACATCTAGTTTGCATATTTCCAAAATACGGTACATCGGATTAAAACAGACGCAATTATCCCTCAGCCAATCGAATTATCTTCGTCGTGGGGTTTGGCTGTACGCAACTTTCTTTAGAAGTGGATGGATATATTTTCTATACGTAGATACAAAATTTTAAACGAGAATCCAGATAACAATTGTAATTTTCAAGTATGTTTTAGGTACATGGTAGACTGTAGAGTATCTAGGTAAGGAGCTTTTAGGTATGAATAATTTTAATACTAAAGTAGTTTTACCAAGTGCTGAAATCTCATATATTTGATGGCACGGTAGCTCAGTTGGTTAGAGCAGCGGCACGGTTTTTCGAAAATCGTGGGTTCAAATCCCTCCTGTGCAGAATTTTTGGCTTCTATATTTAGGTACATCTTTTGTGAGCAATGAAAAAACATCATTATATTCATTCAATCAAGAGTATGGTTTTTATTTACACACAAACAGAAATAAAATAAAAAAAAATATACAATGACATCAAAACTTAATCATTATGTTTTATTGTATTTTCTTATGGTATCTATTACTCGGATATCTAAAGAATCGCCAATAGTTGCACAATTCTTTTCGTTTACTATTGTTTTTGTAATTTCTGTAGTTACAAAAAAAACATGTAAATATAGAATCCCTCCTGCGCAAATTTTTGGATTCTATATTTACATGTTTTAAAAAGCATTAACACTTTGTAGTTACATTTGTGTATATAAGTCCGTAATAGTTGCTTCAACTTTTTATTTCTTGTACTTTACTACTTTATTATTTCCCTTCTACTATTCAACTTATTCTTTAAAGTACAAACCACTTTATACCTTCCAACAAATATCTCTACAACATCTCAAAAGCTCCCACCCCATTCTAGAAATGCACTACTCCGTAAAGCAATATAATGTAAGAG
>JARACY010002329.1:0-44125 GCA_029255725.1 Scrobipalpa atriplicella | reverse complement strand
GCTGTAAGAAACTTTGATACAGAAAAAGTTGGCGAGACATGGGGCAAGACCGGCCTATTGGATACACTTGTAACAAGAAATAGGAAGTGACGAAGCAGGAATTAGGGAAATAGCTTGTCATGCTATTCTGTAAATAAAAACAACGAGGAAGAGAATTCTGAAGAAGATATTGAAACCATTGAAGTTATTGAAAGTTTTGAAGGAGAAATAGGAAGTTACGAAGCGGGAAATAGCTTGTCATGCTCTTCTGTCAATAAAAACAACATGGAAAATTTTGAAGAGGATGTTGAGGCTGCTTTAAATACCAAATAATCCATCAAAGCAAACCATGAACTCTAAAGAAGGGTGCTTTTCATTACGGCGCACTTATCCTCCGATCAATAAATTACGACCACTATTATCTCTGATCTGAACCCTTGCCTCCAATAGAGGGTAGGTTCAACCCTGCAAGTTCAAAGTCGGTAGGAGAGAATTAATAGGGTTATTGCAGCAATAAATACGGACGCCTAGTTTGCGGGTGGCCGCGGTCAGATAAATCAAGGGGGTTGCGAGGTGTCCCGTGAGTTGAATGCGTGGTCCAAGGCAATGGAAGGGTTAGAAGACGCTTTTGTAAGAAGTTGTGGAGCTGAAGTCAAATGATCGAAAAATTGCTTTTTTAAAGCTCTGGTATAGATTTGTAGCTTGCTAAATAAATGGGTGATCCAAGGGCTAGAAGAGTTGAGGAAACGCTTTTGTAAGGAATCGTGGAGCGGAAGTCAGATGTGCGAAAAATTGCTTTTTCGAAGCTGTTTATCAATATAATTCTAGTATGGATTCGTAGCCTATTTCATAAATGCGTGAACCAAAGGCTAAGGAAAGGTTGAGAAAACGCTATTGTAAGGAGTGGTGAAACGGAAGCCAAGTTACTGAAAAAATACCTTTTATAAGCTGCTTATCAAACATTCTAGCGCAGATTCATTGCTTAGTAAAAATTGTGTTTCTTTTAAAACTGAAAATAATACTATAAACAGCGGGTTTGATACAGAATTTATACACTTCATTTTTTAAACCTATTAGAAGATCGCGCCATCTATCTTTGTTTTGTTCTTTCACGTAGGTTGGTCCTTCTTTCACGCAATGAAGATGACATAAATATTTGAGTTCCCAAGTTGAGTTCCATTTTAAAGGCTGGAACAACTGTTTAATTTGATGACAAGAAATTTGACACAGAAATGTATCATAACGAAATAGTTACCTATAACGTTTGACCTCGTTTCGTGATGGTGAAGTATTTCACGTAAACTTCGGTGCACTTAAAGCAACTTCCGTTCCTCATGGAGGTAATGTCCTGAGAGCAAACTATTACTTGTAGAGATCTGGCAAGTTCTCGTATAAATATTATACGACATGTTTGTGGAATAACGATGAATATAGATGGTGTTTATTCAGCAATTGAACTTTTGCTGCGGTGAGCTTTCATAGAATTTGAAATGATTTTAAGAGTGACAAACACTGAATTATAAACAAAATACATTGACTGTTTTTATCATTAACAGTTTAGATTGGTAAGTCATTTGAAGACAAAATTATTCGACCTTGCCAGAGAAAATAGAAAAAGTTAAAACATCAAATTACCCAATTTAAAAGATTCAGTCTTAGATCAGACAATTCGTTAATAATAATCTAATTTGTTTTCATCCTATGACTTGAACCATTTGGTTTGAGGTAAAACAGTAAGTCCGAGGCGCCGCAAAGGGAACGTAGTGCGATACAGAGACTCATTTCAACTGTATGTAGTTTAGTCTACGACTGTACTATCTATTTGCTACATGTACTTGTAGTTACGACTGTACTTATCTATCTACTACTTGTACTTGTAGCTGCGATTGTACTATAGTTACAATTCTACTTATTTGCGACTGTAGTACTTATAATAGCTATCTACTACTTATCTTGCACTAGAGAAATAAAGTGGTTTAGAGATTAGGTACCGCCATGATGGATTTCGTCTACGGCGTAGCGTCGTAGTAAAAAGAAACTTATAATCATCTACGTCTCGTAGAATATTGCTACGCCGCGTAGCCAATAGATAAAGTAAATATTCAGCCAAATACAAATTGTAAAAAATATTACTTTGAATTATTTTTAACTAATACCTACAATAGATGCAAACTGAAAACATTTAAATTAAGAGATCACTGTTTGACTACGATTTATTTTCTCTCTCCTTGCTTCCCAAACACAATAAATAAGTTAAAACGCCACACGTCCATTAAAAAGGACATTAAGTCTATCACTGGACTCTATAACACGGAAGTCGCCTTATCCACCTGCTAACCCACCCTAAAGGCTGTGTAATTTATGGGCCACTCCGTCGTTGCTTTATAGGACCCAAAAGAATTGTTGTGGTGTGATTTGCATGGCTCATGGTAAATGCCCCTTTGGGCAGGACAGTCGTCCGCCTTGGCTGGCATTGACTAATTGTAGGACGGTGGGACAATGGACAATATGAATTAAAGGCTAACATTAGAACTTGGGGTTCGTATATAGATGATGTTGTTGACTCAAGGTGGTCTGAGTAAGTCATTGAGTTTCAATAATAATGTTTATAATGAAATCTAATACTAAATTAGGAAATAATCAGCAACGTATAATAAAGTATTTCTGAATGTATATTGAAACATATTCCTAAAATTAAACTTTGTATTACGAGACTGAAATCTGGCAAAATGCCTGAATACTTTATTTGTAAATATACAAATTACACAGAAAATTATACTCAACACAAACGATGGAAAGACTTTAAGTACCTATTTATTTTGCGCGGATATTACAATCAAGACCTTGAAAACAGCAGGCAGTCTATAGGTATCTATCTACCTTCTACGTCTAAAGAACAACTTAAAATATATTAACTAACTTTTACATAATGAAAGCTAACAACATAATCTATGTACAAGTATGTACAAACAAGCCAACTCACATACCCAAAGTGGTACTAAAAGGTACCTACTTCAATGTTATTATTTCGTAAATAAAGCTGGAACATGTTTATTCTAAGTTTTTGAGGTTAAAGTAAACAATACTAAAACAACACACCCTCTATACTTGTTCTGTTAATTATTTGTTTCAAGTTTGTTCATTATACTAAATCAGATTACATTTCATAAATTTTTTGCGAATAAAACAGATTTTTTAATTTGTTTAATTTTATCGAGAAATGCTGGAGATAAAACTGTGATCGATACTTTGATACTTGAGACCGTTTAGATTTGATACTTGAGACCGAGTACACAGAAAGTAAAAAAAAAAATGTTCTAAATAAAAAATTTTGGGTGTGAATATATCCATGAAACTGGACAACTTTACCCGATGTCCATAGGTCGAAATATGTAAAACAAAAACTATAATTACTTGAAAGCTGACCTGAAACAATTTGTACCGAAGGACCTTTTTATTCATATTTCGGCCTATGTTCCTTGGCAAAAGTTGTTCAGTTTCAGGGGTATGCTCACACCCTAAAATTTGGTCAGCTAATTTTTAATTACTCTATGCATATGAATAGGTAAGTCTTACACCAAAACACAAACACAAAATCCTGAACACAAATTTTACAAGCGTGTTTATTAAAAATTTACAAAATAACTAATTAAAAATTTTAGATGATCCATTTTACCAGTCGAATATATTTAAAATTAGTTATTTAATCCACACATCGTTTGCATCTGACAACACTTTTAATTTTCCCCAAAAATTACAGCCCTCAGATTTGATGCACAATTTCACCGGATCTCTTTTTAATTACTCCAAAACACGGGTCCTGAACGAAGACTTTAAATTAAAGTGTTCGTTGGTCTCTGTAGCAAAGTTATAATTAACCGGCGTCCAATTTGACCCTAGAGGTAATATAAGGTTTGACAGTTCAGCGAATGAGAGGGCAAAAGGGCATATAATGTGTGGCTGCCAGTTGAATATGATAGGCTTGTAATAGGCATTTCAAAGTGATGCAAATATACCTTGATGCTACGAATAAGCCTTGATGTCATAAAAGCACACTAGGAATTATTTTATTTGCAGAAAACTTTAGGTACAAGAATAATATTATAACTATTACGTAGGAATGTCATATGTACGTTTATTCGACGCTTTTACGGTGAAGGAAAACATCGTGAGGAAACCTGCACACACCTACGAAGAAATTCAAAGGTTGTGTGTAACCTAATCTATGATTGGGTCTGGTTTCCCTTCTGGGTTGCGGAGGTCACATGGCAGTTGCTATGTGTAAAAACCAGTACCCTCGTTCAATCACCTAGATTAGGTAGCCGACCCCCAGAGATACGGGAAAAAGGCTAGGAAGATGATGTAGATACCTATAATCCAATTTTGTTATTACAGAAATTCTTTGTAGATTTATTATTCAAAATTTCCAAAGTCAGCGATATAGATGTAACGATATTTTACGAAATTGGATGAGGTAATGGAAAAGTCTCCAAATTATCTTTAAAAAATTACTAAGTGAGTTATTCTGCAAAAGAAAAAATCCCGTTCCCAATATAAGATGGGGGCGAAAAGTTAAAAAACTTTGGACAAGATTCGAGAAAGAATTTGACACACGCGCCGATAAAACCAATAAAAAGAGGCAACAGAACTGAGAATTGTTTACAGAAAGCTATTTGATCCGTTGTCCTTTTTTAATGGAAAATTCTTTTACCTGGAGCTTGTTGGAAAGTTGGCCATTCTTGCTCAAAAGAAACAAGACAAATGAAAAGCTTGAGTTCGTACAGAGATACAAACACATATAGATATCGGGCATTTTTCCACTAGACGGCACGTCCACGGCAACGGAAACGTCTCGGTAACGTCACGGCAACGGCACGGCATTGATTCCCACCAGTATCGTCGCCGGCCTGCTAAATTGCATGTGTTTTGTATTCGTACAAAGCATGCGTGTGTGTGTGTGTGTGTGCGCACAGATTGGAACTAGGAGGACGTTATTGTCGACAATGTTACCGTCCTAGTGGAAAAACAGACTCACGGTAACGTGACGATATAGTTATCATGCTGTTGCCGTGCCGTTGTCGTGTTGTCTAGTGGAAAAACAGCCAATGACAAACTTGGGGGCGCAGGAATGCCCCAAGTTTCTGACTGATTGGCAACTCCGTGCGCCTGTGGCTAACTCTGTTCTGTTGTTAGTTCCATCTACTAATGTAATGCTATTCTGAAGCAGCCATTTTATAGTTTTATAGGATTAAGATTGCCTCTTAATGTTAAATAGATGACGTTTTAGTAAAATCAAATTTATCACCCTCGGACAAGTAAAATTAGCTGTTTTTCAGTTAAATATGTTTCATAAAAAAAAAACTTTACAAAATTTTACGTGCGATACCATTAGTAGACATACAAACAAACTTACAACATAACAGGATACGCTGGTTCAGTGTTTCCAATTAACTTAGCTTACCTGAAACAAAACATTCTTATTAGTATATTATTATTATTACATTGTAGACTTCTTTACTTATTTTCTATTTAACAATTTATTTATTGTGATTCTGTTCACTATGAATAGTCATCACATCACCACATGCGTAGTTCTAAGTATGTGTCACTTAAAAAGACACAAGTTAACTAGGTATATTAGATTATTTATAACCACCTCAACATTGTAACTAATTAATGACCACTTCACCACAAGCTGCATCTCCCTAATCTCTAAGCTCAACAGTTACGCTGGCAACTCTCTAACCAGACCTTACGATCCGGAGTTAGAGAGAACAAGTGAAAAAGTCATTTAAACTAAGAACAAGGATCAGTGCATGGACACCTTCAAGTGGAATCTCTTTAGATCTGGATAAACCAACAGCAAAACAACTGCAAACTGACAGCTAAATAGAAATACAGATGCAGTTTTAATGTAGTTTGTACCACAATTATGTAACAAAGCTTGTTAGACGATTACTTAAATGACAAAGAGATTTCGAACTTAGTTACTCTAGGGCAACACAAATCCTGTTTTAAAGAAAGGCTTGATAATTCAGGCAACTGCCTAAATACAATACACTCATTGCTTAAATTACAATACACTGTACTGTAATCCCTTCCGCTGACTTCTTCAACTGGAACATTTTATGTTTTTCTATCGCTCTCAGTATAGCATGGAAGAAACTTCACCTGAACAATTTTTTGTGAATAGAATGAAATGTATTTGGCAGTCGCAATGCAGTTGATTTGCAGTCCATCTGTCTCTAGCCTTTGAACCCATTCTATTAGTTTTTTACTCTCTTCTATTCTATTGCATTCCATTTTCCACGCAATTGGAATTCGTAAAATGTTGCTTTTTCCAACATTATTTTCACTCTTAACCAATCAACTTTTGCTTTATTTATGCAATTGTATCTGTTTCTCTACGTAAGTGCATTTACGGTCTAATACTAAGAACTTTATAAAAAAAAGTAACAAAGAATGTCAAGCTGACTCAGCTTTATATTAACAGATAAAACTTAGAACTTGAAATCAATCTCATTAAGTGATCAATCTCATAAAATGCCTACAATTAACTTAGTCCTTCGGTTCCAGACACTGAAGATCAAATCATTAGAAAAAGAGCTATAGATTTCGTAGCATAATCCAAATACTTCTAAAAAAATCTCCCTACCGGAGTCCAACTCCAAATGCTCCATAACCAGGAGTAGATCCTGCAAATTGCGCACCGCATTGCGCCTCGCCTAGACTCCAGTTACTTCTAATACTTTTTTCTCCAAGTTTAAGTTTCCCATTGAAGTTCAACATAAAACTGCGTCTCATCCCTTCGAGGGTAGGTAGCAAGCAGCAAGTTCCACTCTTTTAATCTCAGCAATGTGTTTTGTCGTGAAGACTCCCATTGTTCGAGGGAAACTTTTCTTGCTACCCTCCACTTTTTCCTTTCTTTAATTTTATTTCTGGGAGCTGTATTATCTTGAGGTGCTTTTTATAAGTCGCGATCTGGGCTGGTAAGTATCTGTATCATAGACATACAACATTTAAAAAATAGCTTTTTAAAAATGTTCTTATTCCTATAGTCATGGTAATAACTAAAATTTTAGTAGGTATTGAGTATAATTTCATAATTCCTAATTCAATTATTAATTGTAATACTTCTTATAGTGCGATAGTGATTTCATTGTAATTAATTACTACTGCGATTTTTTCCCATTTTGTAATTCTTAATTTAATAGTGATTTTATCATTCAATAGTGATTTGATTGAATTGTTCTTTCACACAATCTTATCATGACAAAGTTCAAAATCGTTGACGGTCTAAAACATAATGAGATATATTTTTGCTCTAACCATTTCTAATTGAATCTTTTATTATTTGAATAAACACAGTTTTCAAAGTCGTATCGCTACGTGTAAAAGGTACACCCTAGTTAGACGCTCACTTTTGAAAACGAATTAGGCTTGCTGATTTCGTTATTTTTATTCAGTGGCAAAGTTTGTATTGCTTTTGTTTTTCTACAGCCTTTTGTGTTCTAAACTTTCACCGTGCGATAAAACGCGACCACCCTGTATTCGTACCTATATACTTCCCCGAGATTCTTATCCTGCCAGATTCATTTAAATACTTTTTTCCTTATCTTATCAACAAGAATTTATTTGAACAACTTTGTTCTTTTTTTTAAAAGTAATTTTCCTATTTGAATTACGCCTAATTGGGAAGAGGATACATACTCTTTCTTTTCTTTGGCTCTATTAAGATTTTATAATATAAAGTTTCAAAATTGTTATTACAAAACCCTATATTTAGTTCTATTGTCTTTGCCCTTAGTTATTCTTGGCTTAAACGTACTGAGTTATGCTTTAAAATTAAATCAATTAGTAAGGCAGTTCGGCTCAACCACCTGCTGATCTGATATGTCAGATGATTTATTTCTTCGAAAGGCACGGTCGCTGTCCATGACAGTGCAACCTATAACCTATTATACGCCAAAAGATTTTAGAAAAATCTTGTTGAAACTGACACATCTGAACCTTTAAAAATGTACCGTTTTCTCTAGTAGGTATTGGTTTTTATTTCGATTTTAACGAAGACATCGGATGCGTTCGACAGTTGGGCCCTGACCCCGGAAGCCCCGAAGGCACCCCGAGGGCACCCCGGGGATCCGCCAGAGGGGCGGGGGGTTATTTGCGTCCGACGCAGGTCTTACAAGAGTAGAACTGTTTGTTTTTTTTTTTCGTAGCGAGTTGGTATGTTTGATAGGTACCTAGAGACCCTTAAAATTATAATAGTCGCGGTAAAGTTTTTGGTACTTAGGCCCGTATTTATAATCAGCTCTCAAGAGTGACAGCTAGATTGAATTCGTATCAGAAATGTCATTTCAGTACAAAACGGGCTGTCAAATCCATACTTAATATTGCTCTCAATCTTGAGATCGCTTTATAAATACGAGCCTTAATGCGAAAAACCAAATAAGACCTTCATTAAATAAGTAAACCTATGAAAAGGCTTCAATGTAAGATAATACCTATATACATATAGATACATATAATGCATTAAAAGGAAGAGAGAATGTGAACGACATTTCAAACTATATTCAAATTTAAAGGACATAAATATTTAATCATCAATCAATGGCCTCAATTCACGCCGTCCAGTTACTAATTCTAATTCTTAGTAGCGCTGTCACTTTCTTAACTTTGACATAAGAACAGTATAGCAAACAAATACGTGAGTTTGACATTTCTTATCTGACATAAGACTGCTTAAATTAATTAAAATTAGTGAGCACGCTCTATAGTTATTCCTTATTTAAAGCGCCTTACGTCAAATTAAGAATGTCAAAGTCACGTGATTGTTTGCTATCCTGTTCTTATGTCAAATTTAAGAAAGTAACAGCGCTACTAAGAATTAGAATTAGTAATAGTGCGTCCTGAATTAACACCAATATAAGCCGATGAGCACTTCAATAGTGCACGTGTACAAGCTTATATCGGGAAAATAACAGCGCAACTATTCCTAGAAAATTTATCAATCAATTTGACTTACGCGTGGAACATACATACATGAAGTCACGCAATAAGCCCATATGATGTAGGCAGAACCTAAAATGCCTAATAAAAGGCGCAACATCTGAAAAATATTGAAAGCGCCCATCGCCTAAATTATAATGCGCCTAAAATCCCTATGCTGGTTTTAACAATTGGCACAATTTATGTTTTTCTGTCGCTTCCTATAATAAATTCCACTCATGCTGAATTTCACAGTATTTAAAAAAGCTACCAAACTTAGCAAAATTAAAACAATGGTGCTTTTTAAAAAAAATATATAGGGTCAAACAAATTTTAAAGTTAAACACTTATTTTTACATACATACATACTAATACTACAACCCCTCATAGCAAAAATAAACAAAATAAGGTTTAGAAATAAGAGTCCGTTGAATTGAGAGGAGTCTATTGGGGGATGTCGAATCAGTCTGAGGGTCAGTTTTAGTATACACAGGTGGTTTAATAAGAAACATCGGATGAACAGTTTTTCTTAGGGAAAGTATTGTAGGCTAGTGCAAAATTTTGGGAAATAAACTATGATTTTACCAAATCGATTTTGCCATCATTACCAATATCACAATGTTTTTCGGACGGTGGGTCTTTTTTTATAAAATTTTCATTATAGTTAGGTATGCTGATTTCTTTTAGCCATAATAAAACCTAATAAAAAGAAAAATACTCTGCATTTATTTGAAGAAATGCTGAAACACTGTACGAAATAACAACAATTTGCGTTGGTTTACAAGCAATCTAGAATTCATCTTGAACCCGAATTCACTTCCCAGAATCCAGGAATTTAACACAAATAATAAACAGTCGCCCTCTGGGCGGGCATTTACATACAAATTCAAAAGACAATGCTGCTCCCAGCCGGGAATCGAACCCGGTTACTTCGGAATGAGTTCCGGCAGTAGGTAATGAATAATCAAGACGACTTTTAATTGAGAGTTTCCCAAGTTTTCTTGTTTTGTTTTTCGCTCAGTGAATTGCGAAAAGCACAATTATTTAATACTGAAAAAAAGAGGATTTAAGATGTCGTCGTTTTGGTAGTCGTCATTTATTTTCGTTCTTTTTTTTTAAAGAATCTTGGCGTGGAAACAAGTCTTTCAGCCGTAACTATAGTATATTTCCAACTCGGTGCTAGAAAAAACTACGTCGAAGTTTCATGTCTTTAAATCGAAAATCTTGTTTCTAAAATAAGTTTTACCTATTAGATAATAACAAAATATTGAAATAGTAGATTTAGGCCCGTATTTATAATCAGCTCTCAAGAGTGACAGCGAGTTTGAGTTCGTATCAGAAATGTCATTCCAGTACAAAATTACCTGTCGAATCCGCACTCAATATTGCTCTCAATCTTGAGATCGCTTTATACTTAAATACGAGCATAAGTAACTAATTTTCCAACACGTATAATTTATTTTTGAAATGTTTTTTTTGAATAAAAAGACGTAGTTTTTTCTAGCACCGAGTTGGAAATACTTAGGTTTGAAAATAAACAAAAGAGTTTTTAATCAGTGCTATAGGTACATTTTCAGTTTACCCCAAATATTATTGTTAGATTTTTTTTTAGAAATTGAGAATGTTAATAAATAACCCTCAACCCACTTGTCCCCAAAGTAAACTAACTGTAATTTGCGTGGGTGGATGTGACTATAAAAATCAAAATCCCTTCAAGTTCCACCCTCACGGTAACCTTTAATTGCTTCAACATAACGACTACATTTTACTACACACACGTATAAGCCACACGTGGGGTTGGTATTTGAATATAAGTTGATGATATCACAAATTAAAGTGGTTTAACACGTTGACTGCTGACTTTTGATATGGCTTCGTGTTCCAATGTTTTAGAGGATAAAAAATCTGAGGATGATGGTTCAATTGATAAAATGATTGTAAAATGAAGGCTATAGTTTCGAATATTCCAAGTTACATAGAAGTTCTGAAAATGTGTCACAAACTTATTTGTTCAGTCAGGTGGAAATTTTTGGAACTAAAATTTGGCCATGGTACACAGACAGGAATGAAGCAAGACAGCTTAACTGGTGGTGGTGACCCTTTCAGATGATAGATATCTCTTGAAATTCGAAATAGTCTTCACTGTGTTGAGAAAATCTTACGTGGAATACGTAGTAAACATTGTAAGTATTTTAAGAAGGCGAAGGCGTAATCGTAGCATTAAGATTAATCAGACATGAATCGAAATATAATAAACAAGTCTTAGTAAAATATAAATCAAATTTCTCCACAGGGATTGAGCTTGAGTAATCTAATATTCCTATGACATATACCTGTGTAGCAAGTTATGTAGTTAACACAGATTGTGGCACCTCAGAGCCACCGGGAATTTCTCACTCCAGTCGAGTAAATTGCATAAATCTTACTAAAATCCTCGATATTGTCTTTGTAGAATGAATTTCTATTCCAACGTAGTGCTTATTAGTCTTGGTGTCCATACCTCTAATATGTCCATATATTTACGTTTGGATTTGACTTTATTAGGTAATCTTTTCTGAAAATTCTACGATTTATGAATTACGAAGTAAATCAAGCATTCGGGCAGCTGCATGTACTTACACATGAAATTTTTCGAAAGCAAAGGAAACCGTAAAACTCACAATGTAAAAAATCTAAAATGTAACTTAAGATCATCTTCTATCCAGTGTGTTTTGAGTCGAACGACAGAGATTTCAAACCGCCTAACAGGCCTCTGACATGGTTTGTGTAACGAGCACTATAAAAAAAATGTCTGGGACCGACAAGCACGTAATCCTTATTGTTACAGACAATCAGGTTTGCATTATCCTAACCAAAACTGGGGAAAATCTAACAAAGTAATAAATTTACAAAAAACTTCTCTGTTCTCATGAAAATTGAATCCACGACCTCCGGACTCCATGGCTCAGATCACTAGACCACAGAAGCAGTTAAGATCGTCCGCTGGGAGCTACCCCATACACTAGCTGGTGTGGTAATCTCACGTGTCTTATTAGGGCAGGACCGGATTACTCCACCTAAGTCTCTTGAGTGTTCACTTTGCACTCCAATTCGGTCCAAAAACGGATTTGTGTCTGGATTTGAAAAGGGTGGGGTGAAATTACGTTGTAAGAGACCTAGCTTATGTCTGTATCGCGGTTCAGTGCTTAATTTATTTCAGACTAGTTTATTTGCGATCTACATTGCTAAGTAAGTAATCTCTTGGAATATATAAGATTAAAGTGATCCCGTCAGCTAAGCTTAGATTAAACATATTTTATCCACTTCTAAAATAACCTTCTTTTGTGGGCGAAATGGGTTGCTTTAATCGTCCAAGTTCGAGTATATCGTTCGTGATAATTTCAATGTATATCTGATTCTATCTAATATGAAGTAAAGTAATTTTGACAGTACTAAACATGACTCCTTTGGTTTTCCAAAAGTCATAGTTTTAAGGAATTATAGTAAAGTATTGAAATTATGTGTTTGAAGTATTTAATGAATAAGTAACAGTTAGTTTAAAAGTGTAGTCCATTCAAAATACCCATCATTTAACTGATTAAATACAACAATTTTCCTTCATCCAGCAAAGGTAGGTACGAAGGTACAAACTAGCATGCCCTCGGCCCTGCATTAACCAATTTACACCCCCGATTTCAACCCTTAGGTTATAAATTTCACGTAACCGACGAGTCACTTCCGTTGGAGTCCGTCATACCTACTTTTAAAAGAGAGGGGCCTAGTACGCTGCCTTGGGGTAGCCAACGTAAATGCTGGATTTAAGGGTAAAATGTATGGGCGTATCATTATTAGTTGTTATTCTTGCGTGTCCAGTGAACCTAAGTAGTTGTTATATGTGGGTTTTATTTAAAAAAGAAAATTCTTACGAGTAGTTTAGAAAGATAAAAATTGAGTATAGGTTATCAAATGCTTTGAGATATTCTTCTGATATAAGAGTCATGATGAAATAAATAATAATATTCATCTATTTACTTTCGGTTGTGGCTGTATGATCCAATATAAACGTACAAAACAACTCGAATGTGAAATAAAATATAAAATATAAACAAGTCTCAACAGGCTATCACTTAACAGGATATCACTTTTGACCTCTTATCCTTTAGTTTTATATGCGCACTTCATGGCTTACAAATAAGGAGAAGCTGCCCAATGAAACAGTACTTCTCCATTTAAAATAAAATAACTTTAATAGGTTTCACTTCCTCATTTACTTTTATATCCTAGTGATCGTAAAATGCAAGGAAAGTCTGAACTAGCATTTAATGAGGGTTTTATTTTAATTCGAATGCGTGATTTAGTTACTGATTTTATGTACTCGTGTGCAAGTTACAGGATTACAGCGGCTATCAATCCTATTTGAAAAAAAAATAACAAGGTCACAGTAGGACTTTGGGAATAATAGGATCTAGGTAATATCAATTGCAATGAATATTGAATAACTTTATAACATCAAATTGGAAATAGAGTAGAAACTGACAAAGAATATAATAATATTATAATATACTTGCAGTTAGATTTATTTAAACTTTTTATAGTTCCAAGTCCAGCATAGAAGTTTAGCATTGTGGTGAGGATAAATATTAATTTAAATTCTTTGAATGTTACTACGTACGACAAAGATTTCAAGACGCATTCTCAAAATCAGTCTGAATTTAGAATCATAAAACCGCTACACTTTCTATCTTAACTATAATAAACAGATCAGATAAGTGTGTACGTGATAGCCAGTAATATCATTGCAGGAACGCGTTAACAAAACGCACATTAACCGTTACTAGCCTGATAGGAGCAGGCAAAGGGTTAATTTTCGTTTTGTAACGATTAGCGTTGTTGATATTTACCACATCAAGCTTTTGGCTTAAAGTTTTTACGTGAAATATTTATGGTAGTAAAATGGCTGTTTTTTCACTGCAGAATTTTAATTTAGTGTAAACAAATATAGATTATTAAATATTTTTGCAAATATCTTACTTACACACTCCCAGTTCATCCATCGTTGTTGTAAGAATAGGTTAGGAGATCGTATTGTTACTTACCTGTAAATAAAGAGAAAACAATTTAGTATGTATAATCAACATGGTAAAAACTAGGTAAGCTATGAAATTAAACAAACAGTGAATATCGTTTTATTTTATATTCTAGGCCAGAAGTGACTAAGAAACTGTCGACGATGGAGCAAGCATAAAATGCATCTGGCATTCCCATGTACCTAACGACAAAATTCAGAAACATATACTGCGTTTTATAACGTTGCGCTATCGATACTAACTTGTTTTGCGGCCCAAAACTTGTTTTGGCTTTACATTTACAACTTTAAAGAAAGTCAACCGCAAAACATATGTTTGGAACAATGTTATCGTCTGCGTGTTAAAGGCACTTTGGCCTTTTTGTGATCAAAGTGATAGAAAACAAAACGCATTGGTTCGTCTCGTTTGTTTAGAACTGTTTCGTCCTCTGTTCGACTCATCACTTATCGTCTGCGGTTCCGAAATTTAAACCCCTGCTAAGTTGCAAAGAAAAAGCAGTTTATAGACTGCAAAACACGTTGGT
Source organism: Scrobipalpa atriplicella (assembly GCA_029255725.1). Lineage (NCBI taxonomy): Eukaryota > Metazoa > Arthropoda > Insecta > Lepidoptera > Gelechiidae > Scrobipalpa > Scrobipalpa atriplicella. Next base: position 29,569 of record JARACY010002329.1, on the reverse strand, counting down.
ATTGATAAATCAACGTTAAAAATACGTACTATTATGTATACGGCACTGGACTTCGATGGGGGTATATAGTCACAAGCAATCTACGTCCAATTAATGATTTGAAGGGTAAGTTTCATTTCACCCCAAAAAATAACCCTGCGATTTAGATTAATGACTTTTTTGATTGAAAGAAACATGTTCCACTGACTATTTTCAAATTAGTTAAATTTTAACCCTACGGAAGAGTATCGTTAGCGATACAGTAAAAAATATCAGATAATTAGTTAATAGCAGCATGAATTGTACAAAATAGGATAGGGGAGATAAATATTGATTTTCAATTACGTATTCGGAAATGTAACCATTTTCGATTCCGGTTTAGGTCTACTTAAATAAAAAACGAATGAGCGATTAGCCTAGGGATGTATTATCCTGAACAGACGAGCCTGGCACTGACTCACAAAGTGATAACTTGAAATTTTCGCGTAGAAATTAAATCAAACCAATTACCTACCGGTTGAGAGGTCAAAGTTCAAACCGCTGGACCAGAGACGCAGTTAGTTATTGTCAAAGACCTAATTCACTCAAGCTCTGCCAATCACCTTCAGACTGCTCCGACGTTCCAATCCATGCAAACAAACAGTAGTCGAACATGCAGGACCAGTTCCGTTTCATTATCAAATTACTGCGCGTCAAACAAACATGGCCGACGAATATGGCAACGGAACGTTACTTCGGCAGGGATATCGAAGCGGGACAGTCTTTGATTTGAGGGAAAACTGATTTGGATACCTACGCAAACTGATGGAGATGCACAGACAACGAAATTGAACAAATTTCACAAAAAAGGAGGAAAACGAAAAACAAATCTTTTTCCTAAGAATACAAAAAGTCCACGGGGATGCTAACAACTTTCACAAAAAAAAAACACATTAATAACTGCCTTCCCCATTCCAATTTGTCTGTAAGTAATTAATTTCTAAAATATCATACAGTCTAATACTATTATATATTCTGTGCCTGAGCATCCCAGACTTGAGCCATAAAAACACGCCTGGGTGTATCTCTTGAAGGAACTGAAATTTTCAATCGGTTAAGTCTGTTTCTTTTTTTTATTCCGAAGATTTAACTTTCATGCTGGACTGGGAGTGATAGAAAAACATAGAATGTGCCAGCTGCATCTCCTCCCGGGCATGCTGTAAAAATCAGCTAAAGGATTCGAGGGTTTTAATGTATTGCAATTCAGGCGATGGGCTGACAACCTGTCACTATAGCAATACACATGAACATCTGAAATAACCCTTAAAACTTGTCAGACGTGGCGGAATGACCTTTCGATCGTTTTCGCTCTGCCTACCCCATTGGGGATAAAGGCGTGATTTTATGAATGTATGTATGTATGATTTAACTCTTACCTACTTTAGCGTAGGGCCATTCTTTTATTTTATTTTTCAATTTATGTATTTTAATTACTGCGGCGTAGGTACCATTATTGGACAAACGCTACCGATAATAGATGCAGACTATTATTGGTTTCTAAAATTTCATATTTCGGAGTGGTAATTCACCTCAAATCTTTTAAGATTTATGATAAGAGGTATCTTGTTACTTCAATAACAAAACTATAATAATGATTTCGAACAAAAGAAAACCGATATTACAAAAAAACTACTTTCGTGTTGAACATAGCTAAAAAAGGTCCGAGAGATTTCTTAATGTTAAGAATAAAAAGAAAAGGTCAAAAAGAAATCCAAATGAAGACAGAAAACGAAATCCGGTAAGAAAGGCAAACTTACTAAGTTTGATTTATGTTTTTCGTGTCTCATGTTTATGTTTATCTTTCTAGAACTTAAGCTGAAAAAAATCGGCTTAAGGGCCGACGCAGACGACCTACTCAAAAAAAAACAAAAAAAAAACAATATCCACTGAAAATCACGATATATACTTAAATGTATGTAATCCTATAGTATTTTATGTATTTGATATGAGCCTCAGTTGCCTGATATAAAACATTGTCAACATTCATTAATGTTATTGTTTGTTTATTGTTATGTAATTTTAACTCTTTTAGCTTATTTTTAACATTCCAAAGGAAGTATATAAAACTACTCGGTTACTGTGTATTTATCTACCGCTTCCACTTTATACAAACAAACAAATAAACATCGTTTCCCAAGAAACTTTTAAAAAGACACAACGTAAGCAAACGTTATATAAAGCTAAAGATATAGATGTTTATTTGCGATAGACATGGTTACGTATAAAGGAACGCATCATAATTCCGCCTGCATCAAACGGAACGCAAGATAAACAGTTTCCCTACAATAGTCCCCCATTCGATTAAAACGAGGAAAAATGAAACGTAAAAAACCACCCCATCTCTATTTCATAATTTGCATTGTAGGAGCAAATAAATTTAAAATATTGCTTTCGAAGCCTTAATTTTCCCTTTTAGATGTTCGAATCAATCTTGTCTGACGTGGATTTTGCTAAGGGGAACTCGAGAAGTTGTAAGACTCGGGAAACGTATTTATTTTTGGGATATATTTAACCGTGCAGCAAAAAACTTATCATTATCACACATCAATTTATGTTCATCAATCAAATTTAATCTTTTTTCCTCTTATGTACGGCTAAAAACTTATCCGTAGGCAAAAAATATGATCTTTGTGGCAGAAATAATTATTTTGCTGCAAATTAACCCGGACTTACATAAAAATTTGTGTCACATGAAATAATTATTCCTGTATCACATTACTTATTTTGGGGTGCAAAAAATTGGTTCGGCAGGTACAGCCTAACCTAACCTAACTATCAAGTGATGCATCAAATCATTTAAATGCTGCTGAAATAATAATATTTAGCGGGACACGTTTTGCTGCAACATAATTATTTTTGCTCAAATTTTAATTTTTTAGCTTTAAGAAATGGTTATTTTTTGATTATCGTTTAAATACTACCCTTTATTTTTGTATGCTCGCGTGGAGTTTGTAAATTGCCTATTTGCAATGTTTAATGGGTTGCTTAAGTATTATTTTGCTAACATTTATGTAACGCAAACATTGACGAAAGGCCTTGTGCAAAGTTCGCCCTGGGGTACCGACCTTTTCTATTGTTGCCGTAATGTAGTTATCCGTTAGGGAAAGATGGATAGAAATGGCGGAATTATGGTTGTCGATACGACTATCCTTACGCTCCTATAGCTGTGAAGTATCAGTATTACATACAATCTGACATCAAGAAAATACTAAGTAAAATTACTAATTTGTCAACTCCCTATAAGGTTTCTTGGATATATATCTCGGTCTCAATGTGGTCTAAATATTACCAGATCATTAGTGTTCTACATGCTCTATATATTCAGTCAGATAACTGCCTCCGTGGTCAAGCGGTCTGAGCCATGGGCTCACGACCCGGAGGTCCCGGGTTCGATTCCCGGCGGGGGACAATGAATTTGTGTTGTTGTTTCTAGTTTGGTTAGGACATTGCAGGCTGATCACTTGATTGTCCGAAAAGTAAGATGATCCATGCTGCCGGATGGGCATGTAAATAGTCGGTCCTGCGCCTGATTTCTCTCTGGTCGTGTCAGTCAGTCTGTCCCATCAGAATAATAGATTAAAGGAATAGAGAGTGCACTTGTGTGTTGCGCAAACACTTGGGCACTAAAAACTAGTCCCGCGCAGTTGGCCGATCTCTGGGAGATTGGCCGCCGTCACCGAAAATCGGTTGGGAGGACTATTATATTCAGTCAATCCGTGTTCACTTCTTATACTAAAACTGGAGTCAAACGATAATCCATCGCTAAAGAAATGTTGCGCTCATTTCATCAGTAACAGGCCAGAGTTTATACTGTCAAGAGACATTTACTTTGCAAAGAAAAGTCCAAAGATTACATAATCCCGACTTTTAATTGCTAAGGGCTAGGAGTCACAGGCCGAACCCCATTTCCGAGATATAACCTTCGTATTGAACGAAATTGACTGGACGATACCCCATTGAATTATCGTATCTTAGAGCTGCACATGGCAAGAAAGTAACAGTTACTTTCAGTATAGATACAACAACAGGTGAAAATAACAGGTGCCTTATTTACTGAGATCTGTAAAAGAAGAAGAAGACCCCATTGAATTATCGTATCTTAGAGCTGCACATGGCAAGAAAGTAACAGTTACTTTCAGTATAGATACAACAACAGGTGAAAATAACAGGTGCCTTATTTACTGAGATCTGTAAAACAGTTCAGTTAATAAAATTAGTCTACATTTTTATGGTATTATTATAATATATTTTTTCTTATTCGGGAAATTATTAAATTAAATGTGTTTAAATAATAATCATAATTTTAAAAAAGTTTAAAAAATTATAAAGTAAAAAGCGTTTATTGTGTTTTTCTTTTAATAAAAGGTTTCATCCAAGAAATGTGACGTTTTTGACTTTCAAACAACATAACACTAAAATTTCTTGTAAAATAGAAGGGCCTTAAAATTACACAGATAACTAAACATCACAGGGTCAGCCACACAAACGTTTTAAAAAACCGTCTTTTTTTTCGTTGCTTATGAAATCGGTAACTGTTATCGAATACTTTTTTCGTTGCTTATGAAATCGGTAACTGTTATCGAATACTTTTTTCGTTGCTTATGAAATCGGTAACTGATATCGAATACCAAGGTACAGTTCACATCCCTATGTTAGTCGAAGAGAGTTGTAAAAGCGGCTAAATAGTAGCAAGTCCCAGGAGGCCGACCTATGTTATCTTTACGACTCGAGTTGGATTAGTTTTTGTTCCGGCTTATTATTGGAAATATGTACCTACCTACCTACTACCAACCCGGTCAATACTTGCGGTGGTATTGCGGCGGTAGTGTAGTATTGTATATTCTATGGTGGTGTAGGTAAGATTTTATAAAGCGATAAATGGGGGTCGTCTTGCATACATACATACATAAAATCACGCCTTTATCCCTACTGGGGTAGGCAGAGCAAAAACAACCTAAACAAAGGTAATTCCGCCACGTCTGACAAGTTTTGAGGGTTATTATACAGGTGATTATGTATATTGCTATAGTGACAGGTTGTCAGCCCATCGCCTAAATTACAATACTGAAACCCTCGAATCCCTTAGCTGACTTTTACAGCATGCCCGGGAGGACATGCAGCTGGCACATTGTATGTTTTTCTCTTACTCCCAGTCCAGCATGGAAGAAAAAATAGAATAAACAGATGCTACTGGATTAAAATATTAATTAGGTAGGTAAGTATGACTTTTTGGTCATGAGTTTGTGGTAATAAATTATTATATAATTGAGTTCTTTTTTCTGTTTGCTTTTAAGTTATATAGCATAAGAGATAGTGGTTTTGCATTGTTTACATACAATTTTTTAGTTTGTTTTTAAAGTTACTATGATATATAAACAATTAGCTACTCCACAATATTATGTGTGTGGTAAGCTTAACGTAGAAATATCTTTTATTTCAGTTTTTTTATTACACTAATTTCTAAATAACTACTTGTTTAATTAGTCGATTTGCCTTATCGTTGTATTTTTTTTAAATCAAATTAGTAATAAAAAAAGTACTTATGTAAACAACATAATCGCCCCCATGAAATATCCATTAATGACGTGAAAGTACGCCGGTTGGGGCAATTACGTGGATGTTGACAGTAATGCGCGCGCGCATCACGACGTCACGTCACGACCACGGTCATGGTATCAGGGAGAGAGCTAGTCAATCAGTCTAGAGAAACTGTAGACTCCGGATTTTAGGTATATTATCTTCAATTGGGTACTTGACTGGGTAGCTTAAAAAATTCAAAACGTTTATACTTAAAACTGATGGCTAAAAATATTGTGGATTTCATTCATAATTAAAAAAAAATGCACATTTCGATTTTAACAATCGAATTAAAAGTATATAAGTTATTGATTTGATTAGTCAATATTTACTAAAATGTGACGTCATAATTTACTATTTTCATACAAAAAAGCGTTTTTGACATTTCATAAAAAGTTGCTGATTTGACTAGTTGGAAAGTAGGCAATTTCCTAGTTGCTTTTCTTTTAGGCATACTGTTGAAACCAATAAGTATTAAGTACTTATTGGTTTTAACTGAGAGTTCTCATGTAATACAAGTGGGTATCGTAATTAAGACGATGGACCCATCATTCTAAAAATATAACTATTGTTTTCACAGTATTTTAGTTACAATAGTTATATAACAAAGAACATTATAATTTATGAATGAATATCAGAGGCTAAGTTAACTCGTTTACCGTTTTCTTAAAGCTTTTAAAGAGCTTATAATATTTCTATACCCAAAATCTAGATACAAGAAAATATTCTAATGTTTTGTCTTAAAAGCTAAACCCGTTCCTAAGTCCGAAGGCACCGCGGGCGCACCCCGGGTACTTCCAAGAGCGAAGGTTACCGATCGCTGTACAGATAACTGGGGTACAAGCTCAGATGAGGAGAAATGGGAAGATAGAGCGTTGGGAACTGAAAACTGAAGCAACAAGGAATACTAAAAGTTGGTATGTTCTTGGTGGAGAATTACATAGGTAGTCTGTATGAACAAAATATTCTAATGTTTTGTCTTAAAAGCTAAACCCGTTCCTAGGTCCGAAGGCACCGCGGGCGCACCCCGGGTAGGTACTGTCAAGAGCGAAGTTTACCGATCGCTGTACAGATACCTAATTGGGGTACAAGCCCAGATGAGGAGAAATAGGAAGATAGTGAATGGGGAGCTAAAGATGAAATAAGGACGAAATAGATCGGTAAAAGTGATGAGATGAGATGACTCAGTTTCTGTGTGTGTTATTCTAATTGAGAATATTCAAAGAATTTGAGATAAAGTACATAAAATTAAAAATAATTGATAATATCAAAGTACGTAATAATTTTTATTTTATTCGGATGTTTATTTTTTTATATAAAAGAACCAATCAAATAAGTTTCAGGCAAAATATCGAGGTTTGCGGTCAATCTATTACATTTTGAGTACTTACTTACTTAGAATATACTTGTGACAACATTAATTTAATCTTCATCATCTTTGCTTGCCGTACTTCTAGTTTCACTCAAAAGCTTCCAGTGCTCTATCTACCACATTTCGTCTAATCTGAGGGTTCAAGTTCAAACTAGCATTGTTGCTCAACATTGTTACTGTCTAACACAAACATGTTATTCAACAACATTTGTTATTGTCTAAAGATCAAATCACACCGGGAGGCGATGCTGCTTAAAGCTGCTTGAAGATGCATCTCGTTGTACCAAGAAGTGACAGGCTGCACCGCGCGGCGCAACGCGACGCCACGAGGAATTTTCGAGATCTGTCCATGAAATGTCTATCTTTTTGCATAGAAAATAAAGGTCTATACCTACATTATCACGTGGAAAGAGCGCGCCGCGTCGTGTCGCGTAGCTTCCCAGTGTGAATTGTCCCTAATGGTGGTCTGATGGCATACCCTGAGCGCCTTGGGAAGCTAATTAAAATAACCTCTGATATCCGCGAATGGTACTGATAAGGGGTTTATAGGCTCGTGGTTACAGAGGTTTTGGTTTGTATGTAAATAGAATAGGGAATTAGTACTTAAAGTACCACTAGGTTTGTGGAAGGAATATTGTTGAAATCTTGTTTTAATTTTTTGTAGGTAAAATTTATCTTTATCACTTATTATACAGGTTGTAACAGAAAGGGTATATGCTATCCTAAATAATATGAATCTGCCCATTAAACTGAAAAAAAATATACTTTACTTTTTATTTTAGATACAGTAGGCATTGAAACGTTTACTAATTAGGCTGCTGATGGTCTGCCTGTCACGCATAAGATAAATGCATGAGTTGAGTATGTGTATGTAAACAAACATCAAGCTAATGTTATTATCCGTCATGGATACAGATTAATAATGTAGGTACTCTCTACCATAGATATTCTAGTTTGTAAAGACTTTATTAGTTTAGAGACTGAAAACATGAGCTACAATATCGTAAAAACTATAATCTTGGAGTCAATTTTTTGTCTTTAGATAAAAGGTAGTAAACTAGACATTTTACCTAGGTTTAAATGAAACAAAACAAGAATAAGTGTTTAAAATGCTGTAGGTACTATCTTCACTTCTCATCAAAGAATGGGCGCTTTTCCACTAGACGGCACGTCAACGGCAACAGCGACGGCACGGTACCGTCGACGATATCGTAGGTGAGATAATGTATGAAAATCAATGAAATTATATGACACGCTTTTCCACTTGACGGCACGGCACCGTCACGGCATGTCATCGATTCCCATAGATATTGTCACGTGATCGTCGCCGTGCCGTTGCCGTTGACGTGCCGTCTAGTGGAAAAGCGCCCAATACTGAAGCTCATAAAAAATATATTTTTTTACTCCCTGTATATATTTTGCTGCTATTCCAAAGCAGAGTCGTCACCAATTGGTAGTTCTATGCCTTACCCTGATTAATCTACCATCCGACATTGTACCAATATCTAAGCCAAAGTTAATACTCATATAAGGGATCATACACACCAACAAGGCATTAAATTGATCTATATCAGCTTAAGCTTTGATCGCATTAGGATAACCGTCGAGACTAGCTTCAGTGAATGCAGTAAGGATGGGAAACAACTTATTCGATGAGTCGTGAGTTGGATCACTCACTTTAAATTGATCTATATCAGCTTAAGCTTTGATCGCATTAGGATAACCGTCGAGACAAGCTTCAGTGAATGCGGTAAGGATGGGATGAAACTACTTATTCGCTGAGTCGTGAGTTAGATCACTCACTTTAAATTGATCTATATCAGCTTAAGCTTTGATCGCATTAGGATAACCGTCGAGACTTACTTCAGTGAATGCAGTAAAGATGAGATGAAATAACTAATTCTATGAGTCGTGAGTTGGATCACTCATTATGTGTTTTAAACACTTAAAAAATCAGGCATTTTTCAATTTTTTCAAGCATGCAATGCTGTTCTTTAACCTGAAAGTTATTTCACCATTAAAATATTTACGTTGATCAGGAGTAGCTAATACAGTATATTTTTTAATACGTGTAGAGTAAATATATGTACTGCTATTCCCACAGAGTTTAGCGAAGCTCATATTTTCAATAATTTAAAATATCTGTCTTAATTTTTTGCTCAGGAAAATAAAGAAGAAAGTGGTGAACATTTACATGACCTGCATTATATCAATATTAAAACTTAATGTAACTGTATGCTCAAATGTGACGAGTTGACAACGAAATAAAATAATTGCAAAGTCATCCAACTAACTTATTCACTCTCCCATTTACCCCATCACTAGTGATTCGTATTGGTACGTATCTGGTACCATTTAGTGCCGTATTGAAGGGGTGTCTCATTAGTCAGTTCACACTGTTTGTTGTGTACGAACGTGTTTTAACATTACTGGCAACTGGTATCTACATCGGTCCAAATTAGCGCAGGTGTTTGCTCGTCTGTCTATAAATGTATAATTCTGTTGATTGGGTTGTGAAATGTGGTGATACATTCATTGGTGGAAAATCACTGTATCAACCAGTCTCTACAGAACGCTAGGAGGTAGGCAGTGTGTTAAGGCGTAACCCCACGGCAAATAACAAGGTTGATTTCAAGATATGCAACCATCGCCCGTAATGCCTTAGAATATCGTTCAATAAATCAACGCGCGCTACGGCGTGGCGGTTACGTCCATGGCCGCGTCAAAAATGTGCGCAAAACGAAGTTTGTCGCTACGTAAGACCAATTTTGAAGAGCGTTTCGGATAAGAGTGTGTTGTATATAATTATCTATGTAGTAAGGTATTGGCTACCCTTTGCCTAAATTGCAATACACCTAAATCTTTAGTTGCCTCTACTAATATTAATAGTTTGTCCGGGAAGAAAAGCAGCTTCTTATTATGTAGGCAGCATCGGGTTTCTACGCTTTAAATGATTTATTAATTCAAATAAGACTTGTGGTAATATATGATTATGATTAGCAAAAATCTCTGCATCAAATGAAATAATTTATCAGTTGAAATCACATCGTTTGGATAAATTATGCAAATAAAACGTGTTTTGATGTTAACCAAATGACATAATTATGTTGAAAATCATAATGGCTGAAAACGATTCTTTATGAGTCGTTCATTGAATATGCTAAATGTTATTTAATCTAATAAACCTTATGAAGCTCGTTTTGCTACCTGCCATGAATGACTAAAATTGTGAGTTTTGGTTAAATTTTGATGATAACAAAATAATAATTTAAAAATCGTGATCTGCCAGATGATTTATACGTACATCGCACTTTTGAGCCAAAACTTTAAGCCCACTAACATCTAGTACTTAGAAATTCTAAAACAATATGTTTAATTGGTTTAAAAAAGTCAAAACTTATTTTTTTGTGGTAAGTTTCTGTGGTTACTCTATGTTAGATGGAGGACAGTTTAGATGTCTCTATAATTTTTACACAGTTAAATATTTTATTTTAATAATAAAATTATTCTATACAAAACAAAACATTACCCAAATACACAATCCCTTCCCTAACAAGTACAGATATTCCACATTTCCCTTCTCGTGAAATTTCTCAAGCATACATCTAAGGAGCCGCCTCAGCTCAGGTGAGGGCAACATTTAAATGCAACAACAAATTTAACCCCTAGTGCTCTACCCCTGCTAGGTACAAGCTGCTAATTATTTGGATACAGTTTCTGTTTATTTTAAATGTACCCTCCCTTTGTAGGTGTTGATTAACGCGCGAAACACAATTTTGAAAATGGTTTTAGTTTGCTAGTGTAATATAAATTGTTCAAACGCTTTATTGAGTTGGAATTCTTAATAGATGTTTTCAGTAATTAGTTTTGTTATCAATATTTTGGAAATTGATAGTGTTTGACAACATTTTTAAAACATGAAAATAAAGAAAGCTAAAAGTTACATTTGGGGATTTGAACCCACGACCTTTGCCGTACCGTGCCAAAGATTTAATAAGTTTGTTGTTGAGTTTTGTTATCATCTGACGTCACGGGATTCGTGCGGTGCTGATTCAAGAGTGAATATAAACGAAAAAGGTCCTTTGGCTGAAAACCTAAGATTCCTTAGAAATAGATTATCATCTTTTAAATCAGTTCAAATGCCTAAAAATAAAATAACTCATATTGAAAAATAGGTATAAAACCCAAATAATCCTGAAGGGGTGGATTTTAATATTCATCACATTTAATTTTTCAGTCTGAGCTCTGTCAGCTGCAAATTGTAACTAAGTATAAGCACAGTAGGTATAATTCAATAGTCTGACGTTCTTATAATGTGGTATAGGTACGGTATTTCGTGAACAGCTAGTTTTTCAACCCACTTTTGTTGATAGCCATTTGATATTCGTTCACAAATTATTATACCCAGTAGCACATAAACAGACAGACAGGGAAGATGAATCGTGATAGATCGTTCGTCTTCAGACCTGTCTTGAGATGTCAGTCGCTTTTATTTCCCTGTGAAAATTACGATGCGAGTTATTCATATTACTAGGCCACAGATGTGCCTGTGCGTCGGCTGGTATATAATAACAAGTGGTATAACATATTTTGAGCACTAAGGCTCGTATTTATAAAGTCATCTCAAGATTGAGAGCAATATTGAGTGCGGATTTGACAGGTCATTTTGTATTGGAATGACGTTTCTGATACGAACTCAAACTCGCTGTCACTCTTGAGAGCTGATTATAAATACGGGCCTAGAACACGCAGTTGTGTTTCGGAGAGGAAATTACTTTGGTAAGAATCATCCCCGTAGTAACAAGTATCTTTATGAAGTCTGTAACTAGTGGTAGACTTCCATGCTGGACTGGGAGTGATAGAAAAACATAGAATGTGCCAGCTGCATCTCCTCCCGTGCATGCTGTAAAAATCAGCTAAGGGAATCGAGGGTTTCAGTGTATTGCAATTTAGGCGATGGGCTGACAACCTGTCACTATAGCAATATACATAATCACCTGTATAATAACCCTCAAAACTTGTCAGACGTGGCGGAATGACCTTTATTTAGGTCGTTTTTGCTCTGCCTACCCCAATAGGGAAAAAGGCGTGATTTTATGTATGTATGTATGTATGTAACTAGTGGTAGTACGTATTAGTTTCTTTAGACAAAGTCTAGTCTATGTAGTTCTTCTATTTTATGATTATAAACGTTCAAACTTACATGTTTCTTTTCAAAGATTTTGTCTTATCCTTGTGTCAACGTTTTAAAATCGCCTGACAAGGTTTATGTAACAAGGATAACAGCGACTGAAAACGACAGCTTAACGTGTCTTGCTAACCCAACTTGTATCGTCCTCAACAAACTGGAAACAGTCTCTAAAATAAATTATTATAATTTGAGTGTTCACCATGGCAATTGAAGCCACCGTATCAAGAAACCAAGGCCTACGTTAAAAGCAAACTGGCTTCCCCCATAAACCCCCTCCTAAAGCAATGTTGACAAAAGCCTCATCAGCTATTGGTACAAAATTAGCAGTTTAAATACAATTTTGTTAGAGAAAGGGGGACATCTGGGTGCATCATGATTCCACCAACGTTTCTTATAGGGGGTGATCAGTTCCTTTAAACATGGAATAAATAAGGAGACGGTTTTGAATGACTAATGTGGTTTGATCTTTTCATCACTGAGGGAGAATTTTGTGAACTAGCTTTGGCATATTTTTGATGGGACTGCGTTGTATTTTAAGTAGATTTAAAAATAAATAAGAGAAAATACTTTAAATTAAACTTATGTAGATAGATAAGATAAGATATGTAGATGCCCGGTTTTCGAACAAAATTTAATTAAAAAACAGTGTAAATCAGATAAGACTATATCTATATTTTAATTTATTATAGATAGTCTTATCCATATAATGAATTAGAACTATTTTCCATGGTTTATGTTAGGTGCTAGGTACGTCAGAATTTTACGATGAAAGAGTTTTTAGAATCGAACAAAAATATTAATCTTCCCATTTCTCTTATGTAAATAGAAAAGCGCCTACACGATTTTTGCTTTATTTTATTTCATTCCACTTGACCTTATTACATTTCTGTTTCCTCTCAAACCGCCTTAAGCTCATCATTTCAGAAACCCATCTAAATAGCCGACAAATATGGATTTTGAATTATTCATACATCATCATGAAAATTGCAATTTTGGCCACATTTTATTTCTGATCTCAATTTGCGTTTATTACGATTCAATTTTGTGTATTTGAATATTGTTACGGTACGGTTTCGTGTATTACAATAAAATGTGGAAGTAGGTATTATTTTATTGCAATATAAAAGTGTAAGTTTTATTTGATTCAGAAGTCAGGATACAATGTTCATTTCAACTATTGTTCATGTCACAGGTGAAATAATACTTTGTCGGAAAGTTTTAGAGTCAGAAATACTTAGTTGGACTCATGACCTTGTAAAGGCCTAGCAGGCCCTAAATAGTATCCTATTGAAACACCTGGAGAAGGCTTAATTCCAGCAATTGACGTCTTTGATAATGATAAAATAGCTCTAGGGCTAAAACTGAGTATTTAAAGCTGTTTTTCAATTCAATTTCTTTTGTATGGCGCTTTCTTAAAGCTGTTTTGCAGAAATAATTCAATTCTCTCGCAACTTGTCGTGATCATAATCTGCGCCTATCCTCTGACGAGCGCCGCCTCTTACTTACAAACCATTGGACAGGGAAACCATAGAATTATACAACGTAGTAATTATATTGGAGCCGTTGAGTGGACATAGAAATATACAATGTACACTTATTACACCAAGCGTAGCATGGGAATTACTGCCAAAGGGGAGGCCCGTGTCTAAGGGTAAACTGAACTTAATAAGATTTTTTTATACCTGATATCTGCTTCCATGCTGGACTGGGAGTGGTGAAGAAGCACAGATATTCCAGTTGCTATCTGTTCCTGGGCAAACCGTAAAAATCAATTGTGGAAGCTGAGAATTCCAGACTTTAGCAAGTTTAGTTGTCGCTATATCTACCTCTATATTTAAAATACATAATGTCTTTCTTAAATTACCCTCAATGATTGCTAGACATGGTGAATAATAGGCTGTTTTGACGCTGTACCTACCCAAAAGAAAAGTGTAACTATATGTATGTAAATGTAGGTAGGTATATCAGCTGCACTTCGTACTCACGCAGGAAGATAACACTTAAACCCAATCCGCACATTTTCAACGCCAACGAGCGCAACATCTGCACTGTTGATAATTTTTAAACACACACCACCGCAAACAACCTCTCTTCGACATTCCTGTTCGCCCGGTAGCGTGGTACCTTGCTCGCGAGCCGACCAATCAATATAAAGTCTGCAATTATGTTAATGCACTGCCCCTGGGCGCGCGGGCCTTCAATTGAAAATGTAAACTATGGTACAGAGAGATCTCTTCGCCTGTGATGAGGCCCTGGTATTGTTGCGGGGTCTAGTATTTGGATTACAGCTCGAATCAGCTGGAAATTGTTTGGGTTCAAGTCCAATTTCTGTGGCAGGCAGAGTGCATGCCAAAGGTTTGATACACTCTACAAAATTCGATGATCAATGTAATCCTTCTGAAATATGGACTAAACCTAAAACGGGTAGTAGAATTGAGAGAAATTAGACTTCCGTATCGGGTCCAAAATACGGCTACTCAGTAATAGAGCGATGGAACTGTATTGTAGAGTTGTAGGTCCAATTTCCGAATTATTATTTGTTTTGATAATCCCTAGATTTTTTTATGTTCTTTTCGATCCAACCCTACTTTCTTTCTAATCCAGACAGACTAAAAAGCGATAGAATCGATACTTTACTTCTACAGCTGACTGGTCTGTCTACAATTATGTAAATGTACTGCCGCTGGCCGCTACTGGAAAACGCAAACTCGCAACTGTTGATGCCCTGGTATCACGATCATGCGTTTAATCATGGAATCACAAAGAATTGGAAATAGATTCTAAAGTTTTCTGTTTTAACTGAATGTGTAGTTTTCATTACAACTACAACTAAGAGCTATATAGGTATATCATATTTTTTTCATAATTTTTGCAATTATAGTTTGAATGACTGGATTTTTTGGACCCAGTCATATCATCAAAAATGTTTGGACAAAAAAATTTCAGACGTTTATACTTCAAAAAAAAAAAATTGCCTCCTTTTCACTTGTATGGTCCAAAAATAATATTTTTAACTGTTTTTATTACATTTCTAGATTTGCGTCATCATAATCTATCTTCATACCAAATTTCATGTTAATACGTGAAAAACTGAAGTTTCATAACTAAAATGTCTATTCTTCCTTATTAGGTGCTTTACTTTGAAATAACTTAAGAATAGAAAAATTCTACTTTATAATTTCATACAGGAATTAACTTAATTTTTGAGTAGCGCTGATCTGCTTACGCCCCTTAAGGTGTAGATCGTTTTGTAGAAAAATCTAATTACTGAGTAAAATAAGCTGACGGTCTGTCCGTGTCACGCCGACAGCTCAGTAATTAAAGACTGGCAGCGTTTTTTTATCACTATAAGGCTGTTATTAAGACCTAGCGCTTGCTTTAGAGTTGTCGCAATATTAATTTATCGATAGTATAGTGTGACCTTGAAAAAAATTGTAACAATATCGATAGTAGATAGGTACAGATAATAATTCGACAGGGAAAAATCACCGATGCTATAATTTGATGTCCAACAAACTATTTCTTTTCGATAGTATCGATAAGAGCCGTTCAATGGAAAGTATCGATAGGAGAAAATTACCGTTACTATTGATTTCCGGCAACACTGTCGATTGTATAAAATTTTTCTTTTACCTTTTGATATTATAGCTCTATCGATATTTTTTCAAGGTTAACTAATGCTAAACTATCGATAGTTTGGCAACACTAGTTAGCTTGGAGCTGACGACTGGTGATGAGGTAAAATTGATAGTTAGCTGGAGTGGGCGTGTGGTGTTAAGAGTACCTACTGTATGAATGTGCATTCTTATTAAAAAAAAAAAGCAAATGGTTTGCTGTGTGTGCATACTTAGGTACTTGTTATTAATGTGATAAAGAATTTCTTTACATTGTATGCCAATGCTATCGCTTCGGTGAGAGCACGACTGAACTAAATATTAACTTTTTTTCCATCCCATTCTTTTCCCTCAAGATAGAACATGGCAGGTGACCATTTTAGTCAAGATTTTGTGACGTTTGTAGGACTTTATTGTAACACTTACAATAAAAGGAAAGATTTTATTATGCTTCTTTGATGGACTGAGAGTGATAGGAAAACATTGAATACAAAACACTCATAATTATAAGCCATTCGAAATTTTGACCCCTCATGCAAGTGTCGGCTGTTCGCGTCATTTAAAGGAGATGTTCAATTTTGTTTTTCGAGACAAAATTTCTAAGAAAAGCTGTTCATTTTGATGATTTGAACTCGCCCTTAAAATATTTGCACACGTTTTAAAATGGCCTTATACAAGTTATAAAAAAAAATACGCTTATTTATTGACAGTATCAATATAATGAAAACGACAGTAATAT
Source organism: Scrobipalpa atriplicella (assembly GCA_029255725.1). NCBI lineage: Eukaryota > Metazoa > Arthropoda > Insecta > Lepidoptera > Gelechiidae > Scrobipalpa > Scrobipalpa atriplicella. The sequence continues at coordinate 13,058 of JARACY010002329.1, read as the reverse complement.
CTGCTGTTAAAATTTATTTTAGCTTTTGTAAAATGTATTTTAATAGCAGATATTACAAAAGTGAAACCCTCAATTACTCTTTCTCTAAGTAATAACTTCCCGTCCTTCGTTATAAGCCTGAAAATCTTCAGCTCGTCGGCAGAGCTGGTAGTTGCGAACCATCAAGCGAGCGGATTATTCTGTAGCGCTCCAAATATGTTAGAGATACAGAGATATACCTACATTTTTCCACCTAAAGCATTGCCTTCAATATTCAATAGGCGTTTCACGATCTGCCTACTATTAGACTAGTGTATTTTTGTATGCTGTATCTATGTTTGTATACATGTTTTTATAATTTTTTTTTGTTAAAAATGACTCCTTTGCTAATTAACGTCTAACATTTTTGGAGCACAGGAGGATTTAAATATAGGTGTTGTTTGATTTTACACGTAAAATTAAGGTAAGTTAAATCCCGATTTAAATGACTTTCCACACTATTGAGATATTATAATGACAGAATAAATATTTTTTTGTGACTTTGGTATCGAATTTGGGTGAGCTAGAATAAGACAGCATAAAAATAAACGAGAACAAAAACTTGGAGCAGTGTAGAACTACCCAGCGAGCTAATCACTACCAGACGCTGAACTAAGTGCAAGTCAATAGCTCAAACTTTAACTAATTAGCGACAGCAATGCTTTAGCTATATTTATATTTATTTTATATCTATTTACTTATTAATTAGGAGTTTCCAAGTTGTTTAGAAGTGCTGGTATCAGGAAAATTTTGTTTGACGTTTATAAGTAGGTTTATTTAAGCCGTGCAGATTGCTGTCTTGATGAATCATTTTACTGAAGAGTAATCGAAAATTATAGGGGAGCTGTTAGAAGCTTGTATCAATGAAAAAAAAACAGACTAAAAGAAATCATTTATTTTATACAAATACTTATATCGACCAGCAAAACTTGAGATCAAAAATACTGTTGATATTACATTTAATTAAACACTCAATATATATTGTAGGCTTAAATTCAGCTGTGAAATTTCAATAATTGATGATAGAAACTTGCAATAATTCGGCAGTTTGTAATTTCTAACCTTGGTGTGAAATGATCAAATCATTCGCTCAAAATTTCGAACCATATTATTCGGTGTCAAATCCAATTTACTTTACAATAGACATACACACGTACCAATCAAACATATAGGTACATATCCAGCACAATCGTCAATACATTCAATATGCAATTGAATTTTCGATAACGGCATTCACTTTACACAATGGATAGAGGACAAACGGCGTACACAGAGTTATCTCATTTTCATATATACGTTAATGTTTCCGACATCTCATGTCCAAATTTGAACGAGTATACAGGGTGTTAGAAGCAATACGGTCGTTTAAACCACATGTAATAATAAATAAAATATTACTTGCTTGATAGTACTGTTTTTTTTTTCTGACGATCATTTTTATCCTTGGACATTGTTAATTACGTATTATTGGAATGTAATTATGAAATTGATAAAAGAATATAAACAAATCCAATCTAAATTGTAATTATGATAGAATTAACTGCGTAATTAATTCTGTATCAATTGTGGTTTTTGTGGTATTAATTTATAAATTAATTAATTAAAATTTTTCATGATTTATTTTTATCATCGTCATAGTATTACAATCATCTCACTGCAACATTTTGTAAAGGGAAAGTAAAAAACAATTGCAAATAAATGGTTAGAACTTTGAGGTAAGTTTAAAGGGTCGTAGTACTCTCCTTTACACCCTATATTTCTCATCAAATTGAACGAATGATCTTTAAGGGTTTCTCATCAAATACGCGATTACGATCTCATTCCGGTCTCGAGCAGCCGATCAGGAATGAGATATGGAGTGAGTATTGCGCTTCGTTGTAAATTTTTGCAATGTTACATAGTTATATACCGGGTATAGGGTACTAGGTATAGGGCAAACTGATAGGGATTGCTCAGTCAATGAAACTGAACAACTTTCACCAAGGCATCCTTTCGAGAAATTAAACAAAAATTGCTTCCCCATACAATTTGTCTGATCGAGGTGATCATATTGTATGGGCGAGACAAAAAAATTCATTCACATCCTGAAGGAATTTTCTGGTGAAGCAGCCATACTTATCACTTTACGGGAAGCTGTTTTTACACCAGGTATAAACAGGACCTATCTAAATTTGGATTTGTTCTCGTTATTCACTCCAATAATCTTTTTTTTCCCTGTCACCCACTCTAACCAAAAACGAATTCCTGTTATACTCATATAAGGAATGGAATCGGAATTTTAATCAGATTTGGCTGAGCTTAACTGAATTTCGATCACATTATCGACACATTCCTTTGATTCTAAAAAAGCCCTTTAAGTGGTATGTTAGAATAAAGAAAGTGATTAAATTAGAAAATTTGGTACCTAAGCGAAATAAGGTTATTTACCTAAAATACAAAATCTAGGTAATACATATTTGGCATTCCTATGCCAAACCTATAGAAGGATCTAGGCCATAGGTTACTTATAGACGCGGCGGGTGCTCTAGTCCATCCTACACTGTTCAACGGTATTTCAAGCCTAACAGTCAGTAAGACCGGCTGAATGATCTGGCCAAAGCGGTGGTAGGTATCGCAAACAGATTCTTATGCTCGATCGGTGAGTAAATTATGTGGGAATACTAGCGACTTTGAGGCTACCAAATGAGTCTTACCTCTTAATAAAAGTAATATCTAATTGATCATTTACAAAATATTCCACACCCATGCGTTATTTATGTCTTGATAAAAATAACTTACAGATTTCTTTACTCACTTTGCCTCAAAACCTAAGCAATTATAGGTATTCCAGCAAACAAAAAACACGTCTAAATTAAGATTTAACAAGGTTCTGGATCCTGTTCTCGTTACCAACTGAATTCAGGGTGGATTTGCAGAAAATAATATCCTCCCCATTCCTGATTCGAGCTACTTGCACATGTAAGGCGTCTCGAGTACAAACGTTCGAACCGAGAGTCCTCTACATCTACATTAAATAGCGAGGTATTCTATGGTGTACGTGTATTTTAGGCTATTAGGGGAAAATGAAGAAATTAAGTGGCTTACCTAATATATGTATAGATTTGCTTGAACGAATTGGGAATGACTGCTCTGTTTACGTACCTGTAATAAAAAAGATTGTTATTAGTAATAGTAATTTGAAGATTGAAAAGTATTAAAATTTCAAAAATTTGATATAAAATAAAATTGTCAAAGAAGTTTGATAGGTATGACTTGAATTCTGACGCCCTGCTAAGATTAGAAAAGTAAACGAAATAGAAGTATCTACTAAACCATCGACGAATTTAATTTACTCGGTATACTGAAAAAATATAATTCAGCTAGAGTCAAAGATAGACCCTAAATAAAAAACTATGAATTCTCAACCTTTACACAGTGTCTTTCAATTTTATTTGACCTAAGTATCTACCCAACCATGCTTATTACCTAACACCCATACAATTAATACGAGTAGCAATCGAACATGCTCCAACGCACTAAGCTACACTGATATCAAACGCCTACGGCTATCATCGACTATTATTAGGGATAGAATCTGGTGATTCTGGTGAAGTAACTAATAATATTGCTGCGTGATTACAGGATCAATTGGCGGTATATAAAAAAATAGATCTACAATGTAAAAATGTAGGTCTGCTGTAAGAAATTTCTTTTAGGAATAAGCAGTGCCTGTTGTGTCTTGTTTTTCTGTATGTTTCTGTGTACATTAAACGGTTAAATAATAAATGAAAAAAATATATTTAGGTTTCCTTTTTTTGCCCACACTTAAAAAATAATAAAAAAATGATTTTTTTAAAAATACGAAGGAATAATTTAATAAATTAAATTCAGTGAATGTGAAAGAAAAAACTATACGCACATTATTATTTGCGACATTACGCATAAATTCCATGGAACAATCTGTATGGAAAGTGACATCAAGTGAAACATTGCGTTTTGGCGATCGGCAATTCCACTAGTTGCCAACTGGCAGCTACTGTTCGGAAAGGCCATTATTATCTTTTGGCTTTGGTACGGCTATTCTGCACCAATAAAGACATGTCATAAAGTTGTGATAAAGTATAACAAAACTAGCTTTCCGCCCCGCGGTTTCACCCGCAGCTAAGAGTTTTCCCGTGGGATTGAGTTCCCGCGCGGTTCCTACCTTTAAAATTGACGGAATATCAATACAAACTTCCATCCCCTATTTAACCCCCTTAGGGGTGGAAAATACAAAAACGCTGAAACACGTGTTCATTATTTTTAAATCTTTAGCCCAAAAACAAAATTGGAAGATCCTGCCATCAAAATTGACGGAATTTTCATACAAACTTCCATCCCCAATTTAACCCTCTTAGGGGTGAAAAATACAAAAATGCTGAAACACGTATAAATTATTTTTTAATCATTAGATTAAATACAATATTTGAAGATCCTACCTTCAAAATTGACGGACTTTCATACAAACTTCAACCCCCCTTTTTACCCGTTTAGGGATGGAAAATCCGGAAATCCTTTCTTAGTGGGAGGTTACGTTATAGAAGGAACTTGCTCTCTAAGTTTAACGATTCTAGCTTTAGTAGTTTAGGCTCTGCGTTGATGAATCAGTCAGTCATTCAGTCAGTAAGGACAAGCGGTTTTATAAGTTTAGAAGATAAGAATATAATATAAGGTAAAAAAAATGGTGTAAAAAATATCCGATCAAACTTTAGGGTATTAACCTACCTATGAAAAGGTAGAAATATGAAAAAAGTTAGGCCTCCCAAATAAAATGGCTCAAGCAACATTTTGTATTTGAGATTTTAGATATTTTTTTAATATTTCGTCCTAGATGTCCCAAAGGTTGCCTGGCAGAAATTGCTACCTTAGCAATAAGGCCGCCTGTGTTGTAATTTTATTCTGCTTTGTTGTCTGTCTTATTTTTTGTATTTCCTGAAGTGCAATAAAGTATGTTGAATTGTACGTTCCTTGAGGCAAGATTTATGTTTTCTTTTAAATAAAATTCGTACAATAACAGTTATACAATACTTGGTCAGAAAATTTCACATGATTTATTTAAATAATTTCAGAACACAGAATATGCCTGCGTCATACCACCATTTTTGTATTAGTTAACTAAAAGATTGGCGCACTCTAATAATTTATTCATCAGAGGAAACCATTCCTTAGTTTTAATTGCTGCGTGAAATTGTATGTTCGGTTTATGGTCACTAAATCCTGTTTATTACCTTGTGACGTCATAACCCACAAAGTAACATGTCTCACATGACGTCATTCTACATGTTTGCAGTAGCTAAAAGGATTGGTGCAGTTCAATAAATTATTCAAAATGGAAGGAATCGTCTTGATTGGTTTGCAAAATTAAATGGTCCGATTTTCTAAAGTCTGTTTATTTCATCACAAGATAACCTACATAGTGTCTGTCCCACATATATCATAATCACATCCTTCATTATATTATTTGACGTAGTCATAGTAAATGTTTGCAAACATTTATTCAGAGACAAAAGTAGTTTATCAGTTCAAGTTCAAAGTTCGATTTCACTACAAGCTATTTATTTTCTCATGAAGTCGCAACCCGCAAAGTAGCACATCTCACTCACACGTCAGATACAACGATGACGTCATAGTACATGTTTGCAGAAGCTAAAAGGATTGGTGCAGTGCGATCATTTATTCAGCGACGGGCGTCCTAGTTACATTAGTAGACTGACTTCGCCGTAACCTGAACTGCGGTTAATTGTTAAGAGAAATTGTTGTTCTTGTTCGCCTTTTAGTTTTGTGACTGTTTCGTAGGCTCGTATTTATAAAGCGATCTCAAGATTTAGAGCAATATTAAGTATGGGTTTGACAGGCCGTTTTGTACTAAAATGACATTTCTGATACGATCTCAAAGTAGCTGTCACTCTTGAGTGCTGTTTATAAATACGGGCCGTAGTAGTTTGATAAGTAATTTTATGACACTTTATACTCGTAGTAACTATGCTACGAACGGCAGCTTTTTCTACGGCGTAGCAAAACCTATATGTCACTATTCGTAAACCTATAATTTTTGAAATAAGAGTTCATTACACCCCTAGTAAAAAAAAAACAAAGTGATGGTAAAATGAAATATCTTTAAACTTTTTCACTGTTCAAACTGTTGTTTTATTCAAACGCATGTCTGAAGAGCTGCTTTATTAGATTCAGAAATTATGCGGTTCTTAGCATTTCAAGGTTGTTTGAAATGTGGCGGTTAAAGGTAAGATCACGCGATACTGCTTAGAACTGACGTTAGCAGACGTTACAGTTGGTTCATACATTAAGTTCCATTCAAATTGAACTTTTTAAAGATGATAATGTAGTAGTATTTTTATGTTAATACTAGTGCAAGGCGTAAGGCTCGTATCATTATGAAACATTCTCATATTGAAACCAATTAAATATGAAATAAAATTTGATAGGACATTTAGTACTAAAATTACATTTCTGATGCGATCTGAATCTCGCTGTCACTATTGAGAGCTGATTATTATACGGGCCTTAGTGACTAAAATCAACTATCACAGATTAAAAATAAATACTTAACAGTTATTTTCAGCCACTAGCATATGCTAATAATGGAACTTAATGTACTTGGAATATTTTAATTACACATTAAAATTTAACCGGAGTCCTAAGACATTGCTTTTTAATTAGGTAAATTAAAAGGTCATAAACTGAAAACTTTTGTATAAAATTCCAACCCCATCAACCGTACTGTAGAAATACCGAGTCTCAAAACTAAAACGTCTCATTACCATACATAAACAAGCACTTTGAGCGCAGACTGCAACTACGGAAGGTAATGCCAGTGAAATATGGCTAAAACGGAATAATATCTGGTTTGGACAATATCCTTTTAAGTGAATCTGAAAAATGTTTCATATTTAAATAAACACCTTTGTCTTGTTTATGCACTGAAGTATTTTAGACATTTTTAAGTTTCCGAAGCTATGAAAAAATATAGTTTGCTAGAAAATAAATTAATTTGACACCAAATCAGATTTTACGTTTAAGCATTTTATTTTAATTTTTGCAACAAATTATAGTGAAGATATAAATATACAACGTGTAACAGAAAGGGTTTATGCACCCGAATGAATGTAAACCTGCCCATGAAACTGAACAACTTTCCCTAAGGAACATAGGTCGAAATACGAAAAAAAATTGACTTCCCATACTAAACCGCGCTATGAAATTTATATAGCTTATTTTATATATTTAATTAAAACTTGAAACATGTCAAATATCCTACGTGACTCATACTTTTTGCACGAAAACATCAACTAATCCCTAATACTAAGAACCAAATATTTAACTAGAAGTTAAAACTTAACCAACGAGCTTGTTTTGAGGACTGACATCGACGCTAGCGATTTACGAATAGCTGTAAAAACATAACGCGCCCCTAAACCAGCCGAATCGCCACCCTGTTGCCTTAATCGCAGGGTATATTTTTAGCCGCAATATGGTAATAAGGCCAGCGAGGTTAGAATTAAAATTGATACGGTATTGAAGCAAGGTTAATAGATTGTTGACTTATGGATGGTTTGGAAACTGGTCACTCACACTAATTCAATTCACAATACAAGTAATAATATTTTTTTTATTCCATTCTCATTAAAAAAAAAATGATTTCCCATATTTTATAGTAAATGTTCTATTAAATAATAGATTGTCAACCTATTGGCTTAATCGTGATGCCTGAAACTCTTAGCTGTCTTCTGGTTTTTGACACTATGCCCAAAAATAATAGCAGCAATTTAGTTTTTATTGTTTCTAATCCAGCGAAGGACAATTTTATCGCTCCCAGTCCAGCATGGAAAATTATTACATACATAATGCTCACAAACCCATGATTGATCCACTACTATAAAATACCTCCTCCACATTATCGTAGCTCCACGTCAACGCCCAGGTGAGCCAAGCATCTGTTTGGTTATGTTGCGGCAATATAAAGTTTTTCCCAATAAATAATGCAATATGGCCCCCGCTACAAGTCTTGTTTATACGGGCGAAAACAGAGTATGTTTTCCCGGCGAAGTATGCGACCCGGCGGCGGCGTGTTTTTAAAGAAAATAGGTGTGCAGCTATTTTTAGGTTATGTTCGTTCTAACTTTGTTAACATGAAGACATTATTGTTGTGTTTCAGTTTTAACGACTGTAGTTTTAATAGCAAATACTTACTCTGACGGTGCATTGAAAAAGTAAAAATATATAAAATATGTAATAAACTTTACTACTTACGATAATTATACCGCGCGAGTTCCCATTTTTCTTTGCAAAAAGTTGTTCAGTTTGTTCACTTTTAAAACGTATCAACTTGCGTAGTTAATTTAAAAATTTTGTTCATTAAATAACGTATTGTCAACGACTGTGCGATGTAAGCTCTTTATTGTGCCTTCTCAAAACTAAAATACAAGAATAGGTACTATCTTACCTAAGTACGTTAGAAGAAATTATTCTAGTTGAAACATTACGCCTACCTGCGTACGTACAACATCGATAACTATAATATTTACGTAAGGAAAAGGGTAAAGGGAAAAGTTATTTTAACCCAGGTGCGTATCCCTACCATCGAGTACGTATTTTTTCAATAAAGAGTGTTAAAATAACAAGAGGAATAGATAAACATATTACCGGATTATGATAAAACTAATACGACAAAAGATATTTGTACAAGTTATCAAAACATTGTGAGTGTGTAATCCCACAGATGTGGATGGGATAAGGGAGAACACACATGTGTATCATCATGATTAATTGATTTTCATAATTGATTATTTTGATGGCATAATGCAGTAACCATTTTCAGAGCTTTGCAGCAAAATGGCTACTGTAGTAACGATTTTATGATGTTTTGCTTCATCTATGAAAAGAAAAAGAACAATTGGTTACAATTCAAATTTATTTGATTTATGTATTTTTAAATAAAATGGCAGGTTCAATTTTTTACAGCAATAGAATTTTTAACAATAATTCATTATACGTTCATTTGTTCAAAAAAATAATCGCTTATGTAAACTTATTCACTGGAGCCTAATCTTTTATCCAGTAAAAGACCGTCTAAAAATATTATTTCATGAGCTCTTAGTAAATTGGCAAGTTAATAAAATCGTCGGTTCTTTCCAAAAACCATTTTCGGTCATGTTTCCATAATCCTTTTCAGCTTACATCTACCTAATGGATTTCGCTGTTGAATTTTTTAGATAAGCAAACGGTTTTAGTCCAGTCATCGGGTATTTTTGCCCACTCAGTGTGTGTGGAGCTTTATATATTTTTGTGCATACATTATTTTTCAGAGGATTGGAATGATTTATTTATTGAAAGGATCCACACGAAATGGGATAGAATTAGTTAAATTAAATATTTATGCACACCAATAAATAAACTGTGAAGTATCAAAACTATGAATCAGATTCAGAACAAGAACTTTATTATTGTAGATACAAATATATTTTTGTGGAAGAATTGACTTAAATCAAAAACAATTTTTTCCGTTAAAGTTGCGGGATAGATAATAGTAGAATCCACTTCACCTGAAATAAGTTGCATTACCAACACTCTCAAGTTTACTGTTGCACTGTTTTACAGTCTCAGCAAGCCGGATACGGATACAAGATCGAATCTAACAATTTTACGATCCCTACAAAAGTATTCAATTTATTTACTGGCCCGCGCTCCCGCCTTAAATTGCGCGGTTACGGCCTACGTGCGGGCAGCCTGAAGCGCGCGAGTTATCGAGGTTTATTATTAACCTACTGGACTGGGAGCGATAGAAAAACATAGAATGCGCCAGCTGCATCTCCTCTCGGGCATGCTTTAAAAACCAGCTAAGGGATACGAGGGTTTCAGGTATTGCAATTTAGGCGATGGGCTGACAACCCGTCACATCTTAGAATATCTGCCAATTTGACTTTTGGTTAGGCAGATCATCAAATCGAATTCTTGAAAAACTATGGCCATATCTTCAGTATGGAAGGCGAGTGCAGTGTCAACTATAGGCCAAAATATTTCTATAATTTGTAAAACTTTTTTGAGCTTGTAGATTAATCCAATATTGACCGGAGGCCTATAAATTATGATCCAAATTAACAATGTCACGTTTATTATACAGATCTTTACGGAAAACAAGGAAATTTCTAAGAACGTCTAAGCCAATACCATCAAATTATCTGCTACAATATTTACCAGCAAAGTAAAAATAGCACCTAAGCTTACTTACCGTAGGCTTTTGGGATTATCTCCAACTTGACTTAGATATTTTGATGTTTTACCAACGAAATTGGTTTTTCCTTTGGCAAAGGAAAACCTATTATCGCTCGTAGGGCTGCCTCTGCGAGGATTTGTGGGGACTTCTTTATATAGCCTTTTCAGCTTTTAAAGGAAGAGGAAAAGAATTATGGCAAGTAAAGGAAATTTAGATTGTGTTATACCTATTTAGTTGTACACACTGCCTTCGTGGTCTAGTGGTCTGAGCCATGGGCTCCCGATCCGTAGGTCCTAGGTTAGATTCCCAGGGGAAGACAAAGTCGATATTTGTTAATTTAACGCTTTGGTTGCTGTCTTTGATAGTAGTCGTTACAAAAACCATGTCAGAGGGCTATTAGCTGTGCTATTAGGGCGTTTAACTCTGACACCAGGGTTTATCGGGTCGATCGACTCGAAATCCACACGACAGAAAAAGTTGTACACAAAGTTGGTAAGATGAAGGCCGCAATTTCAGGCAACAGGAAGAAGAGTGAATAGGTAATTTAGGTAAGTTTGAAGTTGTCTTTGAAAATGTACGCAGATTTCGCCATAATTTAGACAGATTTTTGAGATGGTTCCTCTCGCTTTCACTTTTGAATAATCCTTCAAAAACTTCATGGATACCGAGACATGATTTTGATTTCCATGAAAATTTGCTTTCAAGGGTTTCCTCTTGACTCTAATCTGGGCCAGTCATGCTGATGACGGATTCATAGTTGATTTTAGCAGGGTGTGAAGTTTCGCTTATTTCGTGCTGGGTGAATTTCAGTTTCCCTTGCCATTACAGTTACGACCGCTAAGACCACAGAGGTAGCCCTACTAATTACAGTAGTACTAAGCCACAGTAGAAAAAAGGAATAGTAAAACATCTTTTAAAAAGTTACTAAAATCGGTCAATCCGGCCATGTACACACCAATCCTCTAGCCTGCACGTGGATACAAGTATGTATTATAAAAGTCTATTTAGTTTGACTACATCAGTCTTAACAGTTTTCTGTTCTGTGTGGACCTTCCCCTAAGCAACAGGTAGGTAATTCTAATTAAATAATTTTAAATTAAGTAACTACACAGAAAGCTGCCACTCGTTTCCTTGAAAACTATGACACCAGGGTTCATCGGGTCGTTGTTTGATTAAAAAACCCACTAGACAAGAAGAAGTTCACTTAATTGGCTTTTACGAAAACTGCGAGTAGTTAAGGCATGATGGTATTCTGACCCAGTAAACAGCCCTTGTGTAAAGATGTTTTACTGCTTCTCACTTATACTGTGCCAAAGCTACGGAGGTGGTTTGTTCCAGTGCCTAATTTACGTGATTCCGTCAGCCGGGAGATTGACAGCGAACTAAGCGAGGATTTACTAGCACTGTGCTACAGCCAGACACAGATACAGGTACACTACACAGGAATATACGGGGTAAAAGCGTACCAGAAACTCATAGGGGTTGCAGTCAACGAAACTGAACAACTTTCAACAGGAAAATCTATCAGATTTTTCTTTATTATTATTATCCCATAAAAAATGACCACATTGATCAGAAAATTTCTATGGAAGAGCCAAAACTTGTTTTCTTTTACTGAAATTTTGGTGTAAGTTGATCAGTTTCGTTGACTGAGCAACCCGTATCAGTTTCTGGTACGCTGTCCCTTACACCCGGTATCTTTATTACAATACCATATGAAGGATCGTAGCGGCTCTTTAGTGTTTGCGCTACACGTAAGCAAGTTGGAAGGTACCTGCTTAATAATGATATGAAATAGATTTCTCAAACTGAAAACATGAAATTTTCGCTTTTCCAATAATTACGTAAAGCAATATAGATGACCATGGTTCTGTTTCATTACGGCATGTTGTCCTGATACTAAAGGCAATCTTCATTTATGTCTGAAATACCCCTCAAAACAGAAAGGCGAAAATTTCATGTTTCAGTTTGAGAAATCTATTTCATATCATTATTAAGCAGGTACCTTCCAACTTGCTTACGTGTAGCGCAAACACTAAAGAGAACCGCTACGATCCTTCATATGGTATTGTAATAAAGATACGGGTGTAAGGGACAGCGTACCAGAACTGATACGGGTTGCTCAGTCAACGAAACTGATCAACTTACACCAAAATTTCAGTAAAAGAAAACAAGTTTTGGCTCTTCCATAGAAATTTTCTGATCAATGTGGTCATTTTTTATGGGATAATAATAATAAAGAAAAATCTGATAGATTTTCCTGTTGAAAGTTGTTCAGTTTCGTTGACTGCAACCCCTATGAGTTTCTGGTACGCTTTTACCCCGTATATTCCTGTGTAGTGTACCTGTATCTGTGTCTGGCTGTAGCACAGTGCTAGTAAATCCTCGCTTAGTTCGCTGTCAATCTCCCGGCTGACGGAATCACGTAAATTAGGCACTGGAACAAACCACCTCCGTAGCTTTGGCACAGTATAAGTGAGAAGCAGTAAAACATCTTTACACAAGGGCTGTTTACTGGGTCAGAATACCATCATGCCTTAACTACTCGCAGTTTTCGTAAAAGCCAATTAAGTGAACTTCTTCTTGTCTAGTGGGTTTTTTAATCAAACAACGACCCGATGAACCCTGGTGTCATAGTTTTCAAGGAAACGAGTGGCAGCTTCTGTGTAGTTACTTAATTTAAAATTATTTAATTAGAATTACCTACCTGTTGCTTAGGGGAAGGTCCACACAGAACAGAAAACTGTTAAGACTGATGTAGTCAAACTAAATAGACTTTTATACTACATAC